>JALMGJ010000087.1:0-224045 GCA_023362775.1 Charina bottae | reverse complement strand
AGGATTAGACAGGCAAACAGTTTAATTCAATGACGTGTTGAAAGGACTTGTATTATTCGAGATTTCAGCAAGAGAGTGCCCAAGACTGTAATTTTGTTCCAGGGGTGTGTGTGTGTGTGTGTGTGTGTGTGTGTGTACAGAAAGAAATGCAGGCCAGACAGGAAACAGGACACAACTGCACTAACAGCTATAGAAATGAGTTGTTTTTGGTTTTTTGCTGGATCCTGGAGCTAATAGGGAAGCGGCTGGAATGACTAACGTAGGCAGAGAACAAATTTGTGGCGTCTGTTGCAAGCCCCAAACACAAACCAGGGATGGTGCGATCACATCTTTTCCAACAACTGAACAACGCTGGCTAGACAGTCAGTGAACTGCTCAGGGCCTTTTTATAAATGAATGGGCCGACGAAAGCGAGAGAAACAAATGGAAAAATCAACAGGGGTTGTGTTCTCATGACATTATCCAGGATTTGCATTCTCATGTAGTACTGAATTAACCCATATTCGAGGGTCACGTGACATGTGAACTAGGAAGTAACCCACAGGCTGCGCTCATGGTGAATGGGGAGCAAATCCATTTTCTTAATTTAAAAAAAAATGCTAATAGGGGGTGGCTAGTTTGTGGTCCAGGGCAGCATATGAACGCAGATGATATACTGCATGAAATTTGATAGTGTATTTCCCTATACAGGTAGTACTCGCTTAACAACCATTTGTTTAATGATGGTTCGGACTTATGACGTGCTGGGAAAATTGACTTGCGACCGGTCCTCACACTTATGACCGCCACAGCGTCCCCATGGTCACATGATCACAGTTTGGGCGCTTGGCAACCGGTTCGCATTTATGACCATCACAGCGTCCCGTGGTCACATGATCGTCATTTTCGACCTTCCCGTCCAGCTTCTGGCAAGCAAAATCAATGGGGAACTGCGTGATTCACTTAACGACCATGTGGTACGCTTAACTCCCGTGGTGATTTGCTTAACAACTGCCGCAAAAAAGGTTGTGAAATCGGGTCGGATTCACTTAATGACCGCTTCGCTTAGCAACCGAAATTCCGGTCTCAACTGTGGTTGTTAAGCAAGGACTACCTGTAATATATTAATTTCTCTTCTGTTGCAAAATGCTCTCAGGAGTGGAAAAGGGGATAACATTCCTTCTTAAAGTTCCCCACTTCACTGCTGTTAATCTGAGCAATGTCATTTGCAGGAGACATTCACGATAAAGGTAAAAACTAGACTTTGGGGTCAGGTCAAATATGCTTTTTTGGCAATAGGATGGAAGTATTGGCCAGGATATTTTTCAAGTTCCCATTCTTTCCTATAGACTTGGGATATCCTGTTGGCCTCCCATCCAAGGACGAGCTTTTTCCAAGTCAACGAAGGTCATCTCGGTGCTGCCATACTTGCTGTGCCAGGCTAGTGTTTGGGGGTGCATGCGTATAGGGGAAAATTGGCTTCAACGTCTAGTCTTGGTAACTGGCTAAGTGTGCTGTGGAACCCCACCCCACTTGATTCGTTTTATGGCTCCATGTGCTGCGTGAAAGATCGGCACAGCCCTAGAAAACCAGCAAATTCGGGAACCAGGTTAAGCAGAGGGGGTGCATGTGGAAAAGGAAGACAAAGAGCTAAGGAGCAGACAAGGGAGGGGAGAGGAGGAGGGAGGCTGCCTGCAGAGGGGGAGAAGCAGAGCAGCCTTCTCCATTTGCCCCCCAAATGCATCCATTGCTGAGAATCCAGAAGGCAGGTTGGGAATTGGGGAGTGACGTCCAGCTCCGTTGAAGGACACCAACTTGGAGAAGGCTGAATGGGACTCTTCGCACGTCAGTGTGCCATGCTCATCGGAGGTGGACCGTCCCTGAAGAAGACGTAACCAGCCAGCTGACACCATAAACAGGCCCAGAGGAAGCTACGGCATTTCGTTGCAATTCCCCATTGGTTTCCTTTTATTTTTCCAAGAGGATTGGGGAAATCCAGGCCTTCTATGGTCAGATCGGTGTGGAAACATGGGCTGTGCTCCAGGGCCCCCTCCTTAACATGAATTCTCATCAAGCCCAGATGCATCGTTCGACAGGATGCATGGGGAAGAACAGCCAGCCCTGAAGACAGGTGTCACCTTGGGAGGTGGCATCATCTCAAAAACAAATGCCGTGCTGTTTCTCCCAAAAATACAGGCTCCCCTCCTCGAATCCACCCTCGCATTCTCCCGAGCACATGAGTCCCTCAAGCCAGACCCCCAGGCCTCACTTTGCCCCTCATCCCCTCTCAGCCTCCCCTCACTCCCCTCTGTCTTTCTCCATGGGGAGGTCTTCTGCGCCGCCCCTCTCCAATCTCTGTCTAGAAAACAGGAAGCCCTCCGCAGCGTGATGCAGCGGAAACCAAACAAATTAAATGAAGCAGCGGCAAGGAAACAGCCGGAAGCTGGCAGGATATTTGGAACGGCCTGTGAATTCTTGAGCTTATCTCTCTGCAGCAGAAGCCCAGAATTCCTTGCAAAACAGCCCCGCAATCCCTGGGATGTTGCTTCCCTTTGGCCCTCGGAGCCGAGCATGCGTCAGGGACAGTTGGGATCTCCCAACCCATGACATTTGGGGAAGGACGGCTCTTCTGCCATCAAGTTTCCAAAGGGCGAAGAGGCGGCGGCGGGGCCAGGCAAACGGATCCGAGCCATGCTGGATTTAAAAAAAAGAAAAATCACTGCCTCTCCCAAGATAAATGGAATCCTGCAGGCGTTCAGTAACTCGGCAAGGGGCGCCCGCACTGTTGAAATGTTTTGCAACTTGCAGTTGTAAGTGGGGCGGCTACAGAGCAGGTTCTCCCCACCCACCTGCACAAACCCAGCTTGGAAACAGGACGTAGTCTTTATTCCGGACTTCCTCTGCTTCCGCTTAATACTGAGAAAGAATGAGGGCTTTTCGAGACCGCGTCCATGAAACAAGGCATTAGGCTCCAACTAATCTGTTCAGGGAAAGCCTTCGGGCATGTCCCTGGCTGGACCTTTAAGATGGCTGAAAGATGGGCCTTTAAGGTGCAATGCAGGGGGGTCCGCAGGATGTCGTCAGAAAAGTCAAGGTGGTGCCTGCAAGGATGTGTCACACATAAAAAACAGGCAAAGCTTTGTTTGCACTGTTGAGGCCACCATCTTGACTTTTTTGACCATACCCTGCGGACACCCTTGGTGCAAGGCAGCCGATTAACTCCATAATTTTGCAGAGCAGGGATCGTCTGTGTAGATAGAAAGACAAAACCCAGAAGCACCATTTACTACATTTGTTGATATACTACAGTGCCCAATTCTCTAAGTCAGTGTTTCTCAACTGAGGTAACTTTAAGATGGGTGGACTTCAACTCCCAGAATTCCCCAGCCGACTGGCTGGGGAATTCTGGGAGTTGAAGTCCACCCATCTTAAAGTTGCCCAGATGGAGAAACACTGCTCTAACCTGTTCTTTCAAGTCTCCCAACAGTGCCCCCACCACCACAGTAACTGAGCCCATCCCTCTTGCTGCTGGTCTTCCTCTTCTTCTCTTCCCTTCCACCTTTCCCAGCATCAGAGCCTTCTCCAGAGAGCTGGGTCTTCGCATAATGTGTCCAAAGCAGGATAGTTTGAGCCTGGTCATTTGTGCCTCGAGTGAGAACTCTGGGTTGATTTGTTCGACGATCCATCGGTTTGTTTTCTTGGCTGTCCATGGTCTTCTCAGGAGTCTTCTCCAACACAGAAGTTAAAAACCACCAATACTCTTCCTCTCCTGCTTCTTCAAAGTCCAACTTTTGCTTCCATGGAGTGTCACAGGGAATACCACGGCTTGCATGATTCTGATCTTTGTAGGTATAGAAGGGGCGTGGTGGCTCAGCGGGTAAGACGCCAGGCTTGTCGATCAGACGATCGCAAGTTCGGAGGTTCGAATCCCTAGGCCCCACGTGACGGAGTGAGCTCCCACACTAGCCCCAGCTCTTGCCAACCTAGCAGTTCGAAAGCATGCAAATGCAAGTAGATGAATAGGTACCACTTCGGTGGGTAGGTAACAGCGTTCCGTGTGCGTCATGCCGGCCACATGACTGTGGAAGTGTCTTCGGACAACGCTGGCTCTTCGGCTAAGAAACGGAGATGAGCACTGGCCCCTAGAGTCGGACACGACTGCACAAATGTGCGGGGGGAACCTTTACCTTTTACTTAGGTATAAGAGAAATATGGAACAGGATTCTACCACTCTTGCTCCCAATTTGTAACATTTAACGTACGCTACCTGTGTGGGAATGAATACTTTTATCATAGCTGATCTCAAAAAAAAGCTCAGCCAATCAGACCTTCTCAGTTGTGGCCCCATTTTATGAAACATTCTACTCTTTTCTACAAATGTTCATAAACTAACTGTAGCTGTGCTGTTCCATGGAGCATCTGGCCTTTAGATTAAATACATTTGAAGGCCACCTAAGATGTGTTTGATTTTTATTGATGATATAATGATTTGCACGTGTTGGGGAATGGCTTATTCAGTCGAAGAGAATAAGGCTTATTCCTTTTTGGCTTTGCTGGACCCTGCCCCAAGTCTGTTTGGATTGGGTTGGCCTATCGATATCAATTGAAGAATTGATGCTTTCGAGCTGTGGTGCTGGAGAAGACTCTTGAGAGTCCCTTGGACTGCAAGGAGGTCAAACCAGTCAATCCTAAAGGAAATCAACCCTGACTGCTCATTGGAAGGACAGATGCTGACGCTGAAGCTCAAATACTTTGGCCACCTAATGCGAAGAGAGGGCTCACTGGAAAAGACCCTGATGCTGGGAAAGACTGAAGGCAAAAGGAGAAGGGGACGGCAGAGGATGAGGTGGTTAGATAGCATCACCAATGCAATGAACATGAATTTGAGTAAACTCCGTGAGGCAGTGGAGGACAGGAAGGCCTGGCGTGTTATGGTCCATGGCGTCACGAAGAGTCGGACACGAGTAAACGACTGAACAACAACAACAATGGATATTGTAAAACAAACAAATAAATGAAGATCTCTGCCAGGGGTGTCAGCATGGTATGGTCAAAAAAGTCAAGATGGTGACCACAATGGTGCTATCGAAGCTCCGCCTGGTTTTTGTGTGCGTTGTGTGTGTTTTGATTGCACCGTCGCAGTCTTCTTGACTTTTTTCATCACACCTGCAGACACCCCTGATTTGTCCTGAATTTGCCCACCTCTCATTTTAAGGGTGGGCTCTGCCTTCTAACGCCGAGGGATCTCTACATTTTCCTCACCACATGAGATTTTTATTTCTCTCTGGTTTCCCATTACCCTGCTGTGCTCCAAGCAAAAAAGTCCCCATGGACGGAAATGCTACTTTGGGAAAATATCTCGTGCCTGAACACCACCTTACCAAGGGATCGTTGCCCACACTGGACAGTCCAAGATGTTCCACAATTTGATGCAATTGGGATTAAAACGAATGTTCCATGTTAAGGGTGCCAAATTCACCAGTGATGTTTACTTATGGCCTTCTCCAACCTAGTGGCCTCCAAGTGTAATATTCCCAGCATCCTGAGCCAGAGTCTTAGGCAGTGTTTCCCAAACTTGGCAACTTTGAGATGTGCAGACTTCAGTTCCCAGAATTCCCCAGCCAGCATGCTGGTTGGGGAATTCTGGGAGGTGAAATTTGCATATCTTAAAGTTGACAAGGCTGAGAAACAATGGTCTAAGGCAGTGTTTCTCAACTTTGGCAACTTTGAGATGTGCGGACTTCAATTCCCAGAATTCCCAGGCCAGCATGCTGGTCAGGGGATTCTGGGAGTTGAAGTCCACACATCTTAAAGTTGCCAAGGTTGAGAAACACTGGTCAAAGGTAACAGGAGGCCGCCGATGGATGGCTGATTGTTCTCTATTGTATCTCCGCAAGAGTAAACTGCATTTGGCAACAGTTCTTTTTCATCCTCTGGTTTTGCAGATTCCTCCTCCTAAAAAGCTTTACGAATTGTTCTCACTTTCAAATTTCAGGAATCAGCAATGAATAGCTTTTATTTTGTGCCTCTTCCCATATGGGACGTTGGAGGGGCCCTGATTTCCTCTCATTATCTTTTGTTTTTCTTTTCCATTATTAAAAAAAATGAATACAAAAAGAGAGAGAAAAAAAAACATTATATCTGTAGTCTAAGACCCTCCATTGCTCCATGCTAAGCAGTGGGACAATTCAGAGAAGCTAAATTTTCCTTTGAGCCGTATTCGAGTTCTGGAGACTTTATGGATGGATTCATGCAGTTTTCTTAGAAATAATATGGAAGCTGTTGTCCCTTAGTTTCTTCTGGGAATATTTTTATCTCCAACCTCCTTGTCTAACCTACAGCCCTGGGATTTCTTCTTGGTCTCCCATCCAAGAACTAACAAGGCCTAATCTTGCTTAGCTTCTGAGCCCAGATGAGATCAGCCAAGTATTACCACCATGGAGGCCACAAGAGCACCACGCGTGGACATATTAAAAGAGCAGGGGTTCTTTTGGGTGCTGAGGGTACAAAAGGGGTTGGGGGGCAGCAGCACAATGCCCAAATGATGAGATCCGTGTGATTATGTCACTATGAAACTGCTGTGCTTACATACCTGCATCCTGATGTTAGACCACTGTTTCTTAACCACAGCAACATTAAGATGCTGCCTGGGAATTCTGGGAGTTGAAGTTCACACACCTTAAAGCAGAGCTTCCCAAACTGTGTGTCAGGACATGTTACTGTGTCGGCTGCAGTGTCTGGGTGTGTCGTGGCTGCTGCTGCCTCCTCCGAGCCCTGCCAGGATTCCGCGCAGGTCCTAGTGCCTGCCTTGTGCCTTGCTGCCTCCAAACCTGCCCTGCCAGGATTCCGCGCAGGTCCTAGTGCCTGCCTTGTGCCCTGCTGCCTCCAAACCTGCCCTGCCAGGATTCCGCGCAGGTCCTAGTGCCTGCCTTGTGCCCTGCTGCCTCCAAACCTGACCTGCCAGGATTCCGCGCAGGTCCTAGTGCCTGCCTTGTGCCCTGCTGCCTCCAAACCTGCCCTGCCAGGATTCCGCGCAGGTCCTAGTGCCTGCCTTGTGCCTTCCTGCCTCCAAACCTGCCCTGCCAGGATTCCGTGCAGGTCCTAGTGCCTGCCTTGTGCCCTGCTGCCTCCAAACCTGCCCTGCCAGGATTCCGCGCAGGTCCTAGTGCCTGCCTTGTGCCCTGCTGCCTCCAAACCTGCCCTGCCAGGATTCCGCGCAGGTCCTAGTGCCTGCCTTGTGCCCTGCTGCCTCCAAACCTGCCCTGCCAGGATTCCGCGCAGGTCCTAGTGCCTGCCTTGTGCCCTGCTGCCTCCAAACCTGCCCTGCCAGGATTCCGCGCAGGTCCTAGTGCCTGCCTTGTGCCTTCATGCCTCCAAACCTGCCCTGCCAGGATTCCGCGCAGGTCCTAGTGCCTGCCTTGTGCCCTGCTGCCTCCAAACCTGCCCTGCCAGGATTCCGCGCAGGTCCTAGTGCCTGCCTTGTGCCTTCCTGCCTCCAAACCTGCCCTGCCAGGATTCCGCGCAGGTCCTAGTGCCTGCCTTGTGCCTTCCTGCCTCCAAACCTGCCCTGCCAGGATTCCGCGCAGGTCCTAGTGCCTGCCTTGTGCCTTCCTGCCTCCAAACCTGCCCTGCCAGGATTCCGCGCAGGTCCTAGTGCCTGCCTTGTGCCCTGCTGCCTCCAAACCTGCCCTGCCAGGATTCCGCGCAGGTCCTAGTGCCTGCCTTGTGCCCTGCTGCCTCCAAACCTGCCCTGCCAGGATTCCGCGCAGGTCCTAGTGCCTGCCTTGTGCCCTGCTGCCTCCAAACCTGCCCTGCCAGGATTCCGCGCAGGTCCTAGTGCCTGCCTTGTGCCTTCCTGCCTCCAAACCTGCCCTGCCAGGATTCCGCGCAGGTCCTAGTGCCTGCCTTGTGCCCTGCTGCCTCCAAACCTGCCCTGCCAGGATTCCGCGCAGGTCCTAGTGCCTGCCTTGTGCCCTGCTGCCTCCAAACCTGCCCTGCCAGGATTCCGCGCAGGTCCTAGTGCCTGCCTTGTGCCCTGCCTCCAAACCTGCCCTGCCAGGATTCCGCGCAGGTCCTAGTGCCTGCCTTGTGCCCTGCTGCCTCCAAACCTGCCCTGCCAGGATTCCGCGCAGGTCCTAGTGCCTGCCTTGTGCCTTCCTGCCTCCAAACCTGCCCTGCCAGGATTCCGCGCAGGTCCTAATGCCTGCCTTGTGCCTTGCTGCCTCCAAACCTGCCCTGCCAGGATTCCGCGCAGGTCCTAGTGCCTGCCTTGTGCCTTCCTGCCTCCAAACCTGCCCTGCCAGGATTCCGCGCAGGTCCTAGTGCCTGCCTTGTGCCTTCCTGCCTCCAAACCTGCCCTGCCAGGATTCCGCGCAGGTCCTAGTGCCTGCCTTGTGCCTTCCTGCCTCCAAACCTGCCCTGCCAGGATTCCGCGCAGGTCCTAGTGCCTGCCTTGTGCCCTGCTGCCTCCAAACCTGCCCTGCCAGGATTCCGCGCAGGTCCTAGTGCCTGCCTTGTGCCCTGCTGCCTCCAAACCTGCCCTGCCAGGATTCCGCGCAGGTCCTAGTGCCTGCCTTGTGCCCTGCTGCCTCCAAACCTGCCCTGCCAGGATTCCGCGCAGGTCCTAGTGCCTGCCTTGTGCCTTCCTGCCTCCAAACCTGCCCTGCCAGGATTCCGCGCAGGTCCTAGTGCCTGCCTTGTGCCCTGCTGCCTCCAAACCTGCCCTGCCAGGATTCCGCGCAGGTCCTAGTGCCTGCCTTGTGCCCTGCTGCCTCCAAACCTGCCCTGCCAGGATTCCGCGCAGGTCCTAGTGCCTGCCTTGTGCCTTCCTGCCTCCAAACCTGCCCTGCCAGGATTCCGCGCAGGTCCTAGTGCCTGCCTTGTGCCTTCCTGCCTCCAAACCTGCCCTGCCAGGATTCCGCGCAGGTCCTAGTGCCTGCCTTGTGCCCTGCTGCCTCCAAACCTGCCCTGACAGGATTCCGCGCAGGTCCTAGTGCCTGCCTTGTGCCTTCCTGCCTCCAAACCTGCCCTGCCAGGATTCCGCGCAGGTCCTAGTGCCTGCCTTGTGCCTTGCTGCCTCCAAACCTGCTGTGATTCCGCACAGGTCCTACTGCCTGCCTTGTGCGCTGCTGTAAGAGTGTGTCGCGAAATGATGCATGTCTAAAAAGTGTGTCACCAACATGAAAAGTTTGGAAAGCTCTGCCTTAAAGTGCTGGTTGGGGAATTCTGAGAGTTGAAGTCCCCACATCTCAAAGTTGCTGAGGTTGAGAAACACTCTGTTAGATCCATGCACCTAAATTGCAGCATTTGAACAATGACGTCACACACATTGCATGATCTGCCTGCCTTGTCCCCTTGTGGATACCCATGGCTTGGGGGGGGGGGGACATTGTCCCACTCATTCATTTCAGCGTCATGTGATCGATATTGTCATAGTATGTTCACAGCAGGTGAGGGTGGGAAGGTATCCTGGAGATCATCTAATTCAACCCTCTGCCCAGTGTCAGGTTCCAGCGTGAACCCATGCACCATGGATCAAACCATAGTTTACAGGGTGGGGAGAAACTCAGACAATTGTGGATTGATTGATTCAATCAATTAACTGTGGGTTATTTTATTATTTATTTACTTATTTTAAATTATTAGCCGCCCAATTCCAATGGCCTCTGGGCGGCATTAATTTAATTAATTAATTAATGTAAGGGTTAGCTTAACCAACGCCATTCTGCTTTTGGAAACTGCTTGCAAAAGGGAATTAGGGAAAAGGAGACACAGAGACCTTGCTGCTGTCTTTAGGAGATAGTTCGTTTCGATAACGTGGAACAAGGTTTGCTTAGAATACCAGGACACAGAGACTGCTGACAGAGACCTTGCACGCTCCCACTAGGGAAGAGTTCACTATGCTTTCTTACTGTACCTGGGAAACCTATATAAGTGTTGAAGTTGCAATGTGTGTGTGTGGATCTCTTCCCAGACATTTCACTGCCATGATGTCTGCAGAGATTCCACCCAGCTTTGCTTGGCCAAATAAATGCTGTTATTTTAATCTCCAAGCCTCGACTCAAGACTGTTTTTGGCAACCTCAGTAACTTGGGTAAAACAGTGTAAGCCAGGGACCTTACATTCATTAAAGCTGCTTGGGTGATTTTGGGCCAGACCCTCTCTCTCTCAGCCCAATCCACCTCACAGGGTTGCTGTTGTGGGCAAAATAGGAGGCAGGGGCATTATATACCCTGCTTTGAATTGTAAAAAAAACCTGGGATATAAACGTAATAATACATAAATAAAGCCAACCGTGGTACAACGTGCTGCATGAAACCAATCACTGGTAATGTTCATACCTTGTTGTAAGACGCTATTTCGTTTAATTCTGGCTGAGCATAACATGTGAATCCTGCTAATTGTGGTATTCGGCAAGTTGGCTTACTGAGTGGAAGAGCTCACTCAACCCCACACTGAACCTGGGTATTGGATTGACCTAATTTCTGGATTTGCACAAAGCACTGAAACTCAGACAAACAGCACCGTCTGGCTTTGCCCAACATATTGAGGGAAAACCTAAAATAAGGTTAAAAAGAATCAAGGTCAACAGGGACCCCTAACTCCTTAATCAAGATGGATGTGCGATGCAAATGGAGCTGCTGGATTTTATCTGACCTAGTTAAACACATTGTAGGAATACAACCCATGTTTAGTCTTGGCAAATATTCGGAGACTATCCAGGGAATAATGTATATTAAAATGGACAAAGAAAAATCAAAGGCAGGGATGGATGAAAGGACATGTTTACTGCAAAGGAAATGTGCAAAAGTCGGTTCGTTTTTTTCCTTTTCGCTCTCTCCCTCCAAGAGAAAGGCTGAGGATTTTTTTGGGAGGGGGCGGAATCCAAGCATCCATTTCCGGTGGAGACCTTGACTAGTCACGGAGGGTCCTCTGGCAGGTGCATCACCCTGGAGGTGGCGTCCCTCTGTTTGTGTTTGCGGAGATGGAGAAGTAAAAAAATGGGGAAGGGGAGAGAATGAAAAAGTCAATCATTTGTGCACCGTTGTGCCAACGGCATTGTCAGGGACCTCAGGAGACGTCTCGGCTCAGCATCCTGTTGTTTTTCCCACCGTCGGCACCAGGAAAAAGCTGGGTTTTGTAAATACAAACCATCAAAATCACCAGCCCCCCTCCTCAATGCCGTGCTCTTTCCTGACCCCCCCTCCATCCAGCCTCTAAAACACCTGTTTTAAAGGAAGTGATTTTTCACATAGAAAGGAAAAGGGGGGTGTTAATTTATATCCCAGGTCAAGACTATAAAAAGACAAAACAGGGGGGGGGGGTTTTCCCGTGTTTTTTTTTTCTCACCCACCCACCCCCTGCATCAAAGTAGATGGTTTACAATGAGGGAAATTACAGTGACCAGATCTGGGTTGCAATACTGCAGGTGACCACTAGGGGGCTGCAAAGCATCTGTCTCTCTCTCTTTGCGGCCCCCTAGTGGTTGTCTTGATTTTCGCAGCTCACATCTGGCAGCCCAAGAAAGGAGTCACTTTGTCCTCCACAGTAGTAATAGTGTATACTTTTTTTTAACGTACTCTCCACTTTCTATGGGAGCATCTGGAAGGCAAATGGTGGTGCCCGTTTCCCCCATTGTGCGTAAGAGTGGGGGGTGGTTGTTACTGCAGTTGTCTTTGATATGTGCAAGAGGGATGCTGAGACAGGTGGCATCCAGGGAATTCAAGGCCAGGGAAAGGAAGCTGGGGGGGAACACGGATTTCCATCTGTTTATTGTGGTGTTATGTTGTGTTTGCTGGTTTTCTTTTGATCACAAGGTGTGTTCAGCAGTCACAACAAGCTGCTGGCATCATTCCCGTCCCGCTATTCAAAGATGGGATGAAAGATTCCTTAAGACTCCCACCATGCCGGCCCTTATTAAACTACTACTACTACTACTGCTACTACTACTACTACTACTATTATTATTATTATTATTATTATTATTATTATTATTATAAATGTATTATAGCTGCCCACTTCCATAGGATTTTGCAAAGTTTTAAGACACCGAACACTTTTAGTATGGAAGCAACGGAGGACAAATCAATGAACATATAAGAGCAACTTGATTCCTTTCATTGCTCTGCAAAATAATTGTTTCTCTGCAGCTAAAAGAGATCTGAGCTCTAGTAGGATTTATCCTGGTCTCTGTTCTGCTCTCAAACTGTCCATGGTTTCATGGGCCAGTGGTGTCTGCAAAGTGTGGTCAAAAAAGTCAAAGATACGCAACGCACCTAAAAAAAAAATGGGTAGAGCTTCAATCATACTGTATCATCAAGGTATCCATCTTGACTTTTTTGACTACACCCTGTGGATACCCCTATGACTCTGGCTGATTTTTATAAAAGCGTTTCCCAACTTGGGCCAGTTTTATATGCGTGGACTTCAACTCCCAGAATTCTTAGTGATGGCCATACTGAATGGGGAATTCTGGGAGTTCGAATCCACACATCTAGAAATTCCCAAAGTCGGGAGACATTGCTAAAGTAAGGTTGAGCCACAGCTGAGGAGGCCTTATTTAAAAATTCTGGAGTGGATGAGAGCTACAGCTGGTAAAGCAGCGATAGGAGGTGGACGGAGGCTTGTCCTGCACTTAATAAGGGCTAAAGTCATCCGTTTCCTGTTTTTAATTTGTTTGTTTCTTTGACTTTTCTGTATCTTTTGAAGGCTGTGTTAAGTCTATTTCAGGGTTTACACTAAGACATTGCAACTTTGTCCAGTCCACTGTTTTTCAAGCTTAGCAACTTTAAGATGTGTGGACTTCAACTCCCAGAATTCCCCAGCCAGCAAGGCTGGCTGGGGAATTCTGGGAGTTAAAGTCCACACGTCTTAAAATTGCCAAAGCTGAGAAACACTGGTCCAGTCAAAGGGTCACATTTGGTTTGAGAGGTGTGCTGGAGGACCCACTCTAAAAAATGGGACAGGGACAGGGTCAAAAATACGTTGGATTTTATTCCATTTATTGCTGGATGCAATTAAAATTGACTACCAGATCCAGGTTGCAAAAATTCAGACATCCACTAGAGGGGAGCAGAGTTCAGTGTGTTAAGTATCATATGTAAATTTGGAGCCTTGGAATGGAGGCTTCTCACCTAATGGTTTTGATGCCTTTCAAAAGGATATCAAACTACCTCCTCACCCCCCACCCACCCAATTTTCAGCATTCAGGGTCAGAGGAGGCCAAGTTACAGTTAATAAATGGGGTGAGGGATGCTGAACGCCCTGCCTGCATCTGATCTGAAGCCACCGTGGTTGCATTGCAGTTTCCCCCAACTTGCTAAACTGGTCGAGTGTGTTGGGTGAACTGAGCCATGTCTGTGGTCACTCAATACGCTTAATCCCAAATCCGGGTGTGCAAAATGCAGTTGCTGTATTCCTATAACAGTAGGCTGACCATACGTCCCGTTTTGAACTGGACAGTCCCGTTTTTTTAGCATTTTTCAACCATCCCGTCATTTTGATAAAAATCTCAATTTTGTCCCGTTTTTTAAACCCAGCGGGAATGGCGCAGAAGGAGGATCCAAGCCGGAGCTGCCGATTGGTGGCAGCCCGGAAGAGGAAGCCCTCCCGCCTATCAGCGTGTGACAAAGGAGGGCTGGGTTTGCAGGTGGGAGCCAATTGTGCAGACCAGGGGACGGGGTTTGCCGGCGGGAGCCAATCGCGCGGACCGGGGGCGGGTTTGTAGGCGGGAGCCAATCGCATGGACCGGGGGGCAGGGACCCCTGTCTTTTTCATGAATACAGAATATTACATAAGACCCCGTCCCGTTTTGCCATCCCAATGTCCCGTTTTTGTCTCAAGGAAATATGGTCAGCCTATATAACAAGCTATGGCCCAACCAAGACAAAACATGGTTTAATGTGAGAAGGCATTGCTTCTCCCTCTTTTGCATAGGTCAGATAGCACCTAGAACAGGGCTTTCCAAATTGCCGCCGCTGGCGACACACCAGCACCGGCGCGTGTGCGCGCACGGCGGCGGCGCGAGGGGGCGTGCGGCGGCACGTGCGTGCGTGCACGGTGGCGGCGCGAGGGGGCGTGCGGCGGCGCGTGCGTGCGTGCACGGTGGCGGCGCGGGGGGGCGTGCGGCGGCGCGCGCATGCATGGCGGCGGCGGCAGTGGCTGCTGCTGCCGCCATGCACGCGCGCGCCGCTGCTTCCGGGTGGTGTGGCGACACACTTTTGTGTCGCGACACACAGTTTGGAAAGCTCTGACCTAGAATATTGTGTCCCATTCTAGCCATTGCATTTTGGGGAGGATATTGACAAACTGGGGCATGTGCAGCGCAGAACAACGCCAGATGATAAAGGGTCTACAGAAAAATCTTACAAGGAATTTATTTTATTTTATTTTTTTCCAACTTATATCACCGCCCATCTCCCCCCACAAGGGACACAAGACTCTGGGCGGAATGGTTGGAAGCCTTAAGGAAGGAGAAGAACTTGGAGAGACATTATGGTTAGCTTCAAGTGTCTGTCATTAGAACAGTGTTTCTCAACCTCAGCAACTTTAAGAAGAGTGGACTTCAACTCCCAGAATTCCCCAGCCAGCATGGGGAATTGTGGGAGTTGAAGTCCACTCTTCTTAAAGTTGCTGAGGTTGAGAAACACTGCTGTAGAAGACAGGACAGAACTGTTCAGAATTGTTCCAGATAACAGGAGAAGAACTAAGGGTTTTACATTACAAGGAATGGATTTTGGTTGGATATACTGTATTTGCACCTTCAAGTTTGGATTGACTCCTGTCAACTGCCTGGACTGGGCCTTGCAGTTTCAGAAGTGGTTTGCTCTTCTTTAATTCCTAGGGCTGAGAGAGAGCGACCAGCCCAAGGTCCCCCAGCTGACTTCGTGCCTAAGACAGGATTTGAACTCACGGACTCCCGGTTTCTAGCCTGGTGCCTTCACCACTACATCAAACTGGCTGAGTTTTGATTTTGACCTGGCAAAAATTCCTAGGAGCAAGAGCTGCTCCACAGTGGAACAGACTGTCTCTGAAAGTGATGGATTCTCCTCTCCTGGAGGTGTTTAAACGGAGCTGGATGGCTGCTGTAGAAAACTCCTGGACTCCATGACTCAAACAAGCAATATTCATCCCAGGGAGAGGACAGGGGAAGATCGGGCGCGGGGGGGGGGGGGGGGGCGGCTTGGAAGAAATTAACAAATTCAGTTAGGGGAGGGCAGTGGAACACACAAATTGCAAAGAAGCACGATTCATCTGGGGAATTCTGTTTTCATTAATCCAAGCTTTTCCAGATGTCTCGTTTGTTCCTTCGACTCCGGGCTTCAAAGCTTTTGTGCCTGTGAGTTCGGATGAAGCCATGAGACCCAGTGACGAAACAAGCGGGTCGTTGATGTTTGAAAAGACGAAAAAGGGGCCCTTCCCCTCACTGGGCCCGGAGGCCGCCTCGCACATGTGTGCGGCCCTATGGCCTCCATAGTCATGCTAAACAAAATGTGCTAACAACATGGAGGGGGGGGGGGGTTGGAGATTTTTCAGAAAGGCTCAGCCCCCTCCCCGCAATGGCACACAGGGTTGTGAACTTGCTGTGTGGGGTGTGGGAGAAGAGGATCGTTCCTCGGGAGGGTTTAATAATGGTTTGGCCGCCTGCCTGTCGTTTTTTGACAGCCCTTCTGCAGCTCCGTCCCCCAGATTGGCAATCAGGCCATGTGGATGCAAGGCGCCTGCCTCCCCGCGGCATCTTTCTCAGCAATTCTGGGGGGCCCAGTCCAGCAGGCGCGGCCAGTTGCCAAAGAGGGACTTGGTGGCTTGCAAACCGTGCGGGCTTCTTGGCGCCCCGTCAAGGGAGGGCAGCGCTCGACCCTCTCCAAACTCAGAGCAGATTTTCAGCATTCCCAAGTTCTGGAAGAGCAGCTGCTGGATTTGGGCTGAGCGAAGCATCCGGGGTGCTGGGGTCCTCCCGTTGGGAGGGCCCCGGCTGCTTAAGAGAGGCAGTAAAATTGATCTGCAGGATAGGGCGTTAAGGATTCCCCCAATCAGAGAGACTTCATCCTTTCGTGTTGCACGGACGGCTCCTCTGCCCCTGCAATGGGTCTTTAAACACGATGCTAGGTTTTGCTTTTTTGAAAATCCACAGGCAGCACTGAGTTGGGCCCTCGAGGGATCCATAATCGTGCCAGAGCAGTTTTCGGCATGCACTGGCGGCATCTATCAAAAATAATGTCTCTCTCCGCTCATCCTCAACGGCTGCTGACTGCAGGAAGATTTCCGTGGGGTTTTCTTGGCAACAGTAGAGAGGGAGCGTGCTTTGCTTTCTTCCCGGATGGCTTTTCAACTTCCCAGTCTAGCCTACAGCCCTGAGATTTTTCTCACGGTCTCCCCTCCAAATCCCGACCAGGTCCGACCCTTCGAAACTGTTTCAAGAGCAGCCAAGGTGCTGCGAAGTGTTATGACAGCCGCATGAAAAGGCTCTGCTTGTTTAAAGGAGCTGCAAGCCCACTGATGTGAAGGAGTTCCCTTCCTGCCTAGCGCCACCATAAAATCAGGTCTAGCCAAACAACAACGCTAAGTGAAATGCCTCTTTGCATTGAGGTATGTCTAGGGTTGTTCAATTCCCTTGTTGGATTGGCATCCACTAGACCAGACTGGATCTTGGGCTGAGAGGGGGGACTGGCCCAAAGTCCCGGTGAAGCCTCAATCAGGGTCTCCTTGTTCCTAGTTCAGTACCTGTCAGCCTGGCGAGGTAGTCCAGACAAGAAGCACACCCAGAAGTACTAGCTCTACTTTATTGTAAGGTTAAAAAGGTAAAGGTTCCCCCCGCACATTTGTGCAGGTCGTGTTCGACTCTAGGGGCCGGTGCTCATCTCTGTTTCTTAGCCGAAGAGCCAGCGTTGTCCGAAGACGCTTCCGCGGTCATGTGGCTGCATGACGAGCACAGAACGCTGTTACCTTCCCACCGAAGTGGTACCTATTCATCTACTTGCATTGGCATGCTTTCGAATTGCTAGGTTGGCAAGAGCTGGGGCGAGTGCGGGAGCTCACTCCGTCACGCGGAGCTAGGGATTCGAACTTCCAAACTTGCGATTTTCTGATTGACAAGCCTGGCATCTTACCCGCTGAGCCACCACGCCCCTATTATTGTAAGGTTACATTAACAGAATCTTGCAAGTCTGAATGTGCATCTCTCCCCCTCTTGCCTTTACAGTCCAGGAAACTAGGGAGGGTCCCTTCTGAGGTGTTTACCACGTCCCCTTTCCTTCTGTGGGCTCAGCTGCCTCTTATCTGACCATTGCCTAGTCTGCAGTTCTTCCTCCTCTCTCCCAAGGTCATTCCCACATACCATTACGGTACCCTTACCATTATGCCACACTGCCTTCCCCCAAATAAAGGGCCCAAATCAAAATGAGCATTTACCCTCTTATCACAGTCTCAACAATTGCTATTTCCTCTTATAGGGGAAGCTCCTTATGATAGAACGGATCTCAACTGGAGAAACACCCCGGCTGGTTTTTAAAACAGAAGCACAGAAATGAAAACACAGATTTAGGAAATAATCTTAAAGACTTCTCGATTGGCCAGAGTTTCACCTCCAAAACCAGGACAGAGAAATCCAGTACCAGATGGCTGGTCTGTCCCCAGAGATTTTTCAAGCCCTGCAACCCGATACCATATTCTTTCTTTATTTCTACTGGAGGCACAAGGAATTTAACCCAGTGTTCAGTCTCATTGTTTAAGAGATTTCAGGTGCTACAAAAAGCTGTTGTAGAACACTGTTTCTCAACCTCAGCAACTTTAAGCCGTCTGAACTTCAACTCCCAGAATTCCCCAGCCAGCATGGTGGCTGGGGAATTCTGGGAGTTGAAGTCCACACAGCTTAAAGTTGCTGAGGTTGAGAAACACTGTTTTAGAAATATCAGGCTGTTACGCTGGGAAACAGCAGCATGTTCCGATTAAGAACTGCAGTGCTCCTATAAAGCAGAAATATGGACATTAATGTTTGGATTAGAAGGTGGGGAGGAAATTCTTCTCCTCCTGTGCCCACTTGACTCTCTGTTGCCACCTCAAAAGGCACATTCCAGAGACAAACCAACTCAGGATTGTTTCTAAAACCTGGCTATAAGCCAGCAGGAACCTGTTTTACCTGACTTGATTGGATATGCAGAAAAACATCCCAGTGGTGTTGAAAATATTCAAAGCAAAGCCAGCACCGTAGACGTTCGAAAGCGAGAGTTTCCGAAGGAAGCTTTTGGTATGTATGTAACACGCGTGGTGGATTGGGAAGCTGAAATAGAGAGGGCAGGTTTTCAAAAGCGGGGAGAGAATGTGCTCTAAAATCCATGCAGCAGGTGGGAAGATAAGTACATGAAATGTTGCCACTACTGCAAAAATAAAAGCTGTGCCCTTGTCCGCTTAGTTGCAATAACGGCATCGTGCCTCTGGCCATTGTACAAAAGATAGTAAATCAGAGCTTTCCAAACTTTTCATGTTGGTGACACACTTTTTAGACATGCATCATTTCGCGGCTCACTCTTACAGCAGGGCACAAGGCAGGTACTAGGACCTGCGCGGAATCACAGCAGGTTTGGAGGCAGCAAGGCACAAGGCAGGCACTAGGACCTGCGTGGAATCCTGGCAGGGCTCAGAGGCAGCAGCAGCAGTGACACACCCAGACACTGCAGCAGACACACTAACGTGTCCTGACACACAGTTTGGAAAGCTCTGTAGTAAATGTAAGTCAGCCGCCCAGAGTCCTTTGCTTAAGATAAACCTCCCAAACAAATTAAATAAATAAATAAACACATCCACGTTTAAACCATTGGGCTACCATATGCGAGAATTATGATTAGGGTGAGGAAAATTAGGCCTGTGCAACTTACAAATGTGTTTACGTTGCAACAAATGTCAAAAGTTGGGTGTCTGTTGACGTGCAGATCGGAATTCCAAGCCAATTTTATGAGTGGCTGAGAAAACAAAACAGAGCTGCTGTCAATCATTGGGCAAAGGAAGGAATTGCTATCTTTTATTTTTCCTTCATTCACAAATTTTCAGCTGGGATTCCAAACACCCGAATTCACCCAATGTTGGACCTTCCGTGTAAACTATAAATGCCAATTAAATGTCAGATACCCTTTTCCTGGCATGTCACGTAAAATGCTCTGGCTTTAATATTGGTCCAGAGAATTTTGAGATTTCCCAGATCAATCACTAAGCAAAATGTATCTCCTAGAGGAGTTTCTTTAAAATGGCTCTTTATTCCACCCTTTTAGCCCAACACAATTCTGATTTATTTCAACAATATGATGAGAAGAGTTTGGTCTTTTCTAGGAAACGTCATATATTTTTCCTTTCCATCAAGGCTTCCTTTTGTTTTCAAGGAAGCGGTGTCACATTTTCAACAAAAATATTTTAAAATGTAGTGGTTCCGAATCCACCAACTCTGTGCCACATGTCCCTTTATTCCTACAAGGTAATTTAGCAGATTATTATGGGATTACAGCGATGTGCAGAATCTGAGATTCACACAGAGTTATGATATATTTTCAGATTCATTCAGGATTACATTCAAATCTCTGCTTCCACAAACAGGGACTGAACTTGCACATGAGATGCGGAGAATTTATTTATTTATGTCCCTGTCTGAACTAAAGATAAGTGGGAGATCCCAGGGCTGAGCAAGAATTTAGATGGAAGCCTTGAGAGTGAATGACTGTTATAAACATGCATTTGGGACTGGTGTAATAATATTTATTTATTTAATTTTTATCCCGCCTTTATTATTTTTGTAAATAACTCAAGGCAGCAAACATACCTAATACTCCTTCCTCCTCCTATTTTCCCCACAACAACAACCCTGTGAGTTGGGTTGGGCTGAGAGACAGGGACTGGCCCAAGGTCACCCAGCCGGCTTTCGTGACTAAGGCGGGACTAGAACTCTCACGTTCCTGGTTTGCCATTGGCTCCTTCCTAGGGCTGAGAGAGAGTGACTGGCCCAAGGTCACCCAGCCCGCTTTCGTGCCTAAGGCGGGACTAGAACTCTCACGTTCCTGGTTTGCCATTGGCTCCTTCCTAGGGCTGAGAGAGAGTGACTGGCCCAAGGTCACCCAGCCCGCTTTCGTGCCTAAGGCGGGACTAGAACTCTCACGTTCCTGGTTTGCCATTGGCTCCTTCCTAGGGCTGAGAGAGAGTGACTGGCCCAAGGTCACCCAATTGGCTTTCATGCCTAAGGCGGGACTAGAACTCACAGACCCCTGGTTTCTAGCCCAGCACCTTAACCACTAGACCAAACTGGCTCTTCTACAGATATTCTACAACTGTAGAAAATCATTGTTATATTTGGAGTTGTGCCTTCAAGGTGAAGGAGAGCTCAGCATTTGGAGAGGTGGAATTAATTATATTTTCATAGTTAACTGAAAGTTATTGTACAAGATTAAAGGTGCGGTTCGATGCACCCCTACCTGCTGAGAGGGAGACTTATTGAACTGAACAGGACTTATTTCTAAGCAGACAAGGAGGGTTGTGCTGGAGAACATATATTACTATAATATATAATAGGCTATAACAGGAGTTTTCAAACTTTTTCATGCCATGGAACCTGTTATTTTAAAGAAAAAGAAAGTTTCTCGAAGTCTTGATCAAGTGGCAAAGCTCTTATGATAGGACATTGGCTGCAATTGAGTGAATTATTATTATTATTATTATTATTATTATTATTATTATTATTTTCCCTTAGTCTCTTTGTTTTTGCAGAATCTTAGGGTTCCATGGAACACAGTGGCAGAAACAGACAAACCAACAAACAAAAAACTGGCTTACACAATTGCACCGTTACGAGCATTGTGAAATGTAATACTTCAAAGTAGTCACATCTCTTCCCCAGAGAGATGCACCATACTGCAAAGCTGACGGCAGAGAAATCCCACCCAGCTGTTTCTTTGAGGCTATTGAACATCGTCAGCTAAACCTAGGTGCCTGCAACTTGTATTCATTGTTTCTGGCCCTGATTTCTGTGGCCATAGAAGAATGTTCCTAACCGTTTCCCCTGTGTATCAGAAATTGTTTATCCTGTCTTCCCTTAGTCTTCTTTTCTCCAGATTGAACATTTATATATGCATTTATTTAAAAGATTTATATGGCCGCCCATTGTAAAGAACACAACTCAGGGGGCTCACGACGGTAATAAATGATTTGTAATTGATGATTTGTAAACCGCCCAGAGTCCCTTGAGGGAGTTGGGTGGTGAGAAATCGAATTAATAAATAAAAAAAATAAAATAAAATAAAACCAAAGATGGTAAAAACAATAAAAACAGAAAGCCAGGCCCCTAACCCATCACATCCAAGGCATCAGTCTATTTATTTATTTATTTCGTGTCCAGATCAAACTTTACTCTGCCGAAATGTAGCCACCGCCACAGCTTTGTCATTAGCTTGCTGTAGGTCGTCGACAGTACAAGGCTCCGGCAGTCATCGACACACCATCAGATGCTCCGGGTCCTGGGTTTCTCCGCACTCACATAATGCATTGTCGTCAGCCAACAACCCCCACTTAAATAAATTCGTCTTGCACCTTGGTACCCCCACCCTCATCCTATTCATTGTCCTCCAAACTGTATAAGGGAGAGTGTTTCCAGCGGCCATTTCTTCCTACTCAAATCGGTGAGCTCATTCCTCCATTTACTTATTCGATTCTGTTCTTTGGACCCCTCTAGGGTATTAGTTCTTGCCATGAAGCTCTTTCTAGATTTAAGTCGACGAATTGGAGGAGCATATCCGCTCAGAGGGTGACGAGAGTCTGTCTCTTGCTTGGTTCTTTCGGCGTCTGTTTCTACTTCCCTTCTAATCTTAGGTGGAGCAATGCCAACAAGGGGGCATAGTTTATTAATGGGCGTAGGTTTGAGGCATCCCGTCACTATGCCATCTATGTATGTATGTATGTATGTATGTGTGTGTGTGTGTATGTATATGTATGTATGTGTATATATATATGTCTGTCTGTCTGTCTGTCTGTCTGTCTGTCTGTCTGTCTGTCTGTCTATCTATCTCCCGTCTATATATGTCAGCCCCACAAGGTAGACCAGGCTAAGAAAACAATGCCATATAGGTCAGGAGTACTTTTATTGTAACTTTTACAGTAACAGAATCTTGCAAGTCTGAATGCGCTTCCCCCTCCCTCTCTTTATCTTCCTGTGAACTAGGGAGGGGCTTGTCTGAGACGTTCACTCAGGTTACGTTCTTGCCCTGGGCTCAGGACCCTCTTCTCTGACCATTGCCTTGGTAGCAGCTGTTCCTCCTGTCCTTCAAGGCCATTTCCTATGCCCTCTGCAATCCAATTACCCTATTCCAGTGCCTGCAGACATCCCTGCCCAGAGTCACTTAATTGGGGCAATATAAAAAAAATGTTAATTAATAAATAACACCTATGCTAGGTTCAAGGGCTAGTACCACCCCTATTTGATCTCAAAACACTCCTTCCATCTCTTTCAACTTAACTCAGGAAAGCGTGGGAAGGCTCCGATGGAACAAGTTGTGTGGATGGAAAGGCAATAAGATGGTATGATGGGTCCCCTTTTTTTTAAAAAAAAGGAGCATTTAAAGGTATTAGGCATCCAGCTGACCTGGGCTGAGTTTGAACAAGCTAAGCAGGGTTAGAGGTGGTTAATCTTTGGATGGGAAGCTACCGGGAGATGCCAGGGAAGGATTGGCTTAAGAACTGCAGGGGCGGGAAGAGTTATCTCCCCCCTGTCATTCAGCAGTCTTAATTTGCTGATTATATCACCAATCCTCAAGACCAGGAGGGACTTTGTCCTCTTGCTTTTCCTACATGACGAAGAACAATGACAAGGCACTTTATCTTGGTCACGTTAATGTTTCCTTTGTGCATATTCAGCAGTAAAGGTAAAGCCTCTCATGAGTCAAACTCAGCTCCAGTTATTTACACGCAGCTTTCTTGGCATTTTTTGGAGATGGTTCATTACTTTTTTTTCTTTCCTTCCCAGTCTAGCCTTCAGCTCTAGGATTTCCTGCCAAGGTTCCCCTCCAAGTATTCACAAACTCCAACCCCACGTAGCTTGGTCAAGGTCAGCCAATCTTGGCCATGGGTTGCCCTATGCCAGGGGTCGGCAAACTTTTTATGCCGGGAGCCATTTTGACATGCTCGTGCACATTTTGAAATGCTCGAGAGCCAGGGGGCGGGGTTTGCGGGCAGGGGCCTCTCTGCTCTCCTTTGGCGTGCACTGATTGGTGGAGGCGTCCTTCCTTCTGAGCCTCCACCAATCAGTGTCTCTGTTTCTTCTCCAGGGTTCTTCTCCTGGAGAAGAAACAGACGTTGATTGGTGGAGGCTCAGAAGGAAGGACGCCTCCACCAATCAGCGCGCGCCAAAGGAGAGCAGAGAGGCGGGCTGAAGCCTGCTGCTTCCGGAGACCGGCTTTCCGGATGTCGGGCGGCAGAGAGAGAGAGAGAGAGCCAGAGTCAAGGGGCCAAAGAGCCAGATCTGGCTCGCGAGCCGCCATTTCTGACCCTTGCCCTATGCTAACATCCCCATGAGGAGCGGAAATGTGTCCAGAATCTTCATACTATGGAGGGGCAGTGCTTTGAGTCCAAAACTGAAATGCTGCTTTGGAATCTCTGCACCCACCCAGCAATATACATGCTTGAGGTATGGAAGTGCCCAGATCATTGCAGCCTGTGGGTCCCTTCTTAATTCACATACATAGTTCCTTGGGATTCTATAGGAAAAGATCCAGCTTATTTAGCGAGGTGTGGGGTGCCTGCCCACATCTCCTCTGAAGCCCCTTTTCAGCTTTGGATCCAAAGTACCGCACATCCCTACCACACCAACATCATATATGAGTGCCCTCATTGAGTGATTGATTAGGTGCCATCAAGTGGATGTCGACTCATAGCAGCCACATAGATGGACCTTCTCTAGGATGATCTTCCAATGGTGCCCCCATCACTGCTGTAACTGAGTCCGTCCTCCTTGTTGCTGGTCCTCCTCTTCTTCTCTTTTCTTCCACCTTTCCCAGCATTATGGACTTCTCAAGGAAGCTGATCTTTGCATAATGTGTCCAAAATATGATAATTTGAGCCCGGTCACGAAGAGTCGGACACGACTTAACGACTGAACAACAACAACAACCTGTGCCTCAGGTGAGAAGTTTGGATCCATTTGTTTGTTTTCTTGGCCATCTGTGGTAGTCTCAGGAGTCTTCTCCAACACCAAAGTTCAAAGGTGTCAATACTCTTCCTCTCCTGCTTCTTCAAAGTCCACCTTTCGCTTCCATAGAGTGTCACAGGGAATGCCATTGCCAGCATGATTCTGATCTTTGTAGGTATGGACACATCACAGCATCTGAAACTCTTTTCCTGGCAAGTACTATTCTGGGCGTGGTGGCTCAACGGGTAAGATGCCAGGCTTGTCGATCGGAAGATCGCAAGTTCAGAGGTTCGAATCCCTAGCCCTGCGTGCGGAGTGAGCTCCCGCACTAGCCCCAACTCTTGCCAACCTAGCAATTCGAAAGCATGCAAATGCAAGTAGATGAATAGGTACCATTTCGGTGGGTAGGTAACAGCGTTCTGCGCGCGTCATGCAGCCACATAACCGCGGAAGCGTCTTCAGACAACGCTGGCTCTTCAGCTAACAAACGGAGATGAGCACCGGCCCCTAGAGTCAGACACGACTGCACGACTGTGCGGGGGGAACCTTTACCTACTATTCTGGGCATATTTCTCGACTGCTGGCTCCTTTACAGTTGATAGATACCACAAGCAGACTTTATGGCAACCAGTAGATCAAAATTGGGGTGACAACATGTTACAGATCCCCAGGATCACTGTTGCCATCTTTGGTTCTGGGTGGGGTGGCACTACCTCGCTCGGATCCAGTGCGGAATCTGGGGGTCCTCCTGGACTCGCGACTCCTGCTTGAAGAGCAGGTGGCAGTCACGGCCAGGAGGGCCTTTGAACAACTTCGTGTGGTGCGCCAGTTACGCCCTTTCCTGGATCGGGAGGCCCTCCGAACAGTCACTCACGCCCTTGTCATCTCCCGTATAGATTACTGTAATGCGCTCTACATGGGGCTACCCCTGAAGAGTATCCGGAAGCTTCAGCTGGTGCAGAATGCCGCGGCGCGAGCAGTTATGGGTGCCATGAGATCGGCACATGTAACACCTCTGCTACGCGAGCTGCATTGGCTACCAGTTTGCTTCCGGGTCCAATTCAAGGTGTTGGTGATTACCTTTAAAGCCCTACATGGCATAGGACCAGGGTACCTGAGGCTCCGTCTCGTCCCGATAACGTCGGCCCGCCCCACCCGTGCATGCAGAGAGGGCATGCTTCGGACCCCCTCGACAAGAGAATTCCATCTAGCGGGGTCCAGGAGGCGTGCCTTCTCTGCGATAGCGCCCGCCTTATGGAATATCTTGCCCCCAGAGGTGAGACTGGCCCCTTCACTCCTGGCCTTTCGGAAGGCCCTTAAGACCTGGCTCTGCCGCCGGGCCTGGGACGACAGAGGCGGCAGTGCCTCCTGGGGTTGGCTGGCCCCGTAGTAATACGACCCATCCTACGGTCCCCCATCTTGGATTTTATGTATTTTATGTAATTTATTATTATTATTGGATGTATTTTAGATATTGTTTTTGTATTTTTTAAACTTCAATTGTTGTAACCCGACCAGAGTCCCTTGCAAGGGAGATGGGCGGGGAATAAATTGAAATAATAAAATAAATAAATAAATAAATAACTGGGGGGGGGGGGGTGATAGCTACATACACTTCCGATTTGCTTTGGAAGTAACACTTTGACCCTCATTGAATGCAGCATATCTCTGCTATTAATTAAAGAGCCCAACTTCAAGAAAGATGCCACTGCTTTAAGAAATGCACTCATTGAAGTCAGTGTGACTGTTAAAACAGAAGCACCAGAAGAACATCTGCCTCCTTTAATGAACATCAGAGTTTCTGGAGAAATGCTGGTGACCGTCTGGATGGACCACATTACCTTTTTCACGTCATGGCCCTGAAAGAGGCCTTTTGAAATTCTCCTCTACGAGAACATAAGAGTGTCTCCAAAGGAAGGCTAAGGAACAGAAGGCTCCTTCACATCTCATCTGAACGTGTTCCATCCTTGGTTGAATTGGTGGAAACCATCTCATGCTTGCCTTGAAGAACCAGAGCAGATTGTAACTGCGGGGATAGGCCACTGAGAAGTGTTCTCAGGGTTAGGGTTGGCTTTGTGGACTGTATTACAATAATCAATAAAAGTTACAATTTAACTCCAGGCTCAAGAATCTCATTCAACCTATAAAAGAAGTGTAACTTCAGCAAGGTGTATTTCCTAACCCGTTTGATTGGTGGTGAATTGCCAGGCATTTGCAGATATCAGCCCGGTAGCAGAGCTCATGTCCATCTGAAACAAATTCCTTCATTGCCTTGAAAAAAAATCAAACTAGAGCTCTCTATGAGTCCTAACTTCTGATTTCCTTCTCCTGTAACAGAACCCACAGAGGCTTCAGAGGACGCAGTACTACCGACGCACGATTGCTGCATTGACAAGGGATTGCTATTTGTGGCCTGGCAAAGAGGGAGCAACGGAGGGCGGTAGCTGAAATCCACTGTGTCTGGAAGGGTGAGCATTTGTGTAAATGATGCCTCACCTGAGGCTGTGTAATGCACACTGTGGTTTTATTTGCATCTTAAGCCTGAATGGGTCAAGACTAAGGTTAGAACATTGAACAAAGGTGTTACACTAGATGTCACTGGAAGCAGAGGGAAATAGGCTAGCTCTGTGTGGTTTAGGGCTTAAACAACCTCCCCATCCCCCACTCAGTTGGGTTGTATGAATAGGCATAGAGTCAAAGCCCTAGAGGAGCCCCACAGATACAGAGCCACTCTAGGAATCCCTCTCACTGCCTTTTTATTCTTCTTCACCCCCCCTATAGCCACATGGGAGGAGGGAATAATATGGGAAGAAAATGCTCAGAGTAGTTAAGCATCTCCAAACTCCATCTATGGGGTCCCTGGTCCTCACTGAATCACTGTAGTTTGGTTGGGTTTACTTTTTTTTTACAGCCTCCCAGCCACCTTTGCAACATCTGGACTTCCATGAAAGATGGTTGCATTAGCCAAAGCAACCTTATTTGTCTCCTGCAATCTTGCTGGCTTAAATATTTTCCCGTGGCTGCGGCTGCCAAACTCTAAAACACTAGCAATGAGAACAAAGAGCGTCCTTCTTCCTTTGCAGCCATCTAGAGATGGTGGGGAGTTTTGAAGCCCACGTATGAGTGCATGAATCCAGCATCTCAAAGGAATGGATGTGTAGCATGCATGGATTCTTCCTAGCACCCAAGAGTAGGACAAGAGCCAACAGGTGGAGGCTTTACAGAGGGAGATCCAAATTTGCACAGCCATTTGTCTGGGATGCTCTGAGGACTAGAAGATCTCCAAGCCCATCATCTCTGTAGGAAACTGGCTTGTGCTTCTTTAAAAAAATCCCCTGTGTTCTTATTGATAGCCAGTTTGGTCTACTGGTTAAGGCAACAGGCTAGAAACCGGGAGACTGTGAGTTCTAGTCCTGCCTTAGGCATGAAAGCCAATTGGGTGACCTTGGGCCAGTCCCTGTCTCTCAGCCCCAGGAAGGAGCCAATGGCAAACCAGGAGACTGAGAGTTCTAGTCCCGCCTTAGGCATGAAAGCCAATTGGGTGACCTTGGGCCAGTCGCTCTCTCTCAGCCCAGCTCACCTCACAGGGTTGTTGTTGTGGGGAAAAGAGGAGGAGCAAGGAGTATTAGGTATGTATGCCACCTTGAGTTATTTATAAAAATAATAAAGGTGGGATAGAAAATACATAAATAAATAAAATAGCAACTATGGCTTACCATGATGGGTGCATTTCTGGTTTCCTACAGAATACCAGACTTCATTTTTGTATCCTATTGAAGTTTCTAACTACTTTATCAAAGCATCGAGCAAGATCAGCTAATATAGCATGGCAAACCAACCAGAAATTGCCTTTATTTTTCTGTAAGTGGTTATTTGTTCAAAATGCCACAGTAAAAACAAAGCTTTAGTCATTAAGAAATTGCAGTAATGAAATCTGGTCAAGGTCGATCCCTTTGGACCGATTCTGTGGCCTGGAAGGACTGTTGAAGGGGGCAGTTTTATCAGGTGTGTTGTGACATTTTCGATGGTTGGGCGAAAAAGGCTCATCTGCAATTTCTGAGACTTGCACAAGAAAGAAGTTCAATCTCTGAATACAAATTGATTCTATCCCTGGTTAATGTTTAGTGGGAGAGATTAAATGTCACATAAAAGAGTCATTACAAGCATAAAGGACAATCCAGCACACCAGAAATGGAAGTTGCAAGACCTATTTTTATTGATGGTTGTTGTGGGTTTTCCGGGCTGTGTGGCCGTGTTCTGGCAGTTTTGGTTCCTAACGTTTTGCCAGTCTGGCTGGCATCTTCAGAGGACAGGAGCACAGCTAGAAGATTCTCTCTGTGCCCAAGTGGAGGGTGTGTCTTCCTGCTGGTATTTATAGCTGCTGAGAGGGTGTGTGTCTTCTGTGGGTCATTTTTATTGTCTGCCACTTCCAACACCTTAGTTTTTAAAGTAGTCCTTGTCTCCTAGACCATCAAGGGCTTAATAGCCCTAATCCAACAGTGGTGCATTAGAAGAGGAGGATGCTTATCATGGTGCAACTCTACAATTTTGTGGAGGGGAGAAATGAAATGTTCTTGCATGTCAGGCTAGCCCACTGAGATTTGTGCACCGTTTACACTTCCATCAATTGTCCAAGAAGGCAGCGATGTCAAGGGCCCTGAAGACTGGCGGGGCTCAGTACGGCAGTCCATGTGAGATCCAATGAAGATGGATAGCACCCAATCTGCCCCAGTATTGGTATGCCAGGGATCACCAGAATTGAAGCTGGCCATGGCAATAACCTTTCTTTCTTCTGGCTTGCAAACATAGTGACTCCATTCACCCATGACACCAGTGCCTCTCAATCTTGGCAACTTTAAGACATGTGGACTTCAACTCCCAGAATTCCCCAGCCAGCATGCTTAAAGTTGCCAAGATTGAGAGACACTACTGCATTGCACTTTTCCTGCTTCCTGAATCAACCTGTTCCCTAGCTTTGCACAATACATTGAATCAACAAAACAGGCCAGGTTCATACAACTTGCTAAAGCCACCCATATCTCATATCAGTTGTGAGTTGCGAGATTTGGCTGTCTATGAATACAATGGAGGGGAAAATAAATAATTTAGGTTTAAAAAACAACCAAGCTTAGCATGTAGTGGGAATGCACCTGCCAGGTCTTTACCCGAGTTGCGTTGAGTGAACCCAGCCCTTTTCTCACCAGGGGTTGGTCCGCTGGGCATGTTCCTGGTTACAGAGATGTTCACCGTGTTTCTTTACTTTGTGAGAATAAATCTTCGGTGCTTCTGCCCAACTTAGTTGCATGCTTCCAGGAGAAATAATACCCAGCCTACAGGGATGCCTCCTAAAACCTTGCAGTCTAGGAGGAGCTCGGCAAAGCTCCTCTCCATGAGAAGCCATCTAGCTATGGCCATCATCAAAGGCCTTCGCTCATCCATTTAAAAGACTTATAAGCCACTTTTATGCCATTTGAAATAGCAGACATTTAAGACTGATGCAGGGAAACACAGCTTAACGTAAAGCAGCAAACAGCCATAATTAAAACAGTTCCCCAAACTATTAAACCAACCCAATGTTTCCAAAATACAGTGAAATGTTTTACAGCCCTTATGGAAAATAGCTTGGGAAGGGCCTTCTTCGTTGAGGTCTCTCCTGGGGGGCTGTTGCAAAAGAACCTCACCGCCACTACTGCGTTCATCTGCTTGCCTGCAAGTATGAAGATGGGACGTTGGATGGGAGACCACCAGGACGTTGGAAGGCTGTAGGCTATACCGGGTGAATGGCAGACTGTGGTCCGCCCTTCCCAAAGGAGAGGGCCCTACTTACAGACTGATCTTGTTGGCTTTGGAAGCTTGGGTCTGGTTAGTGTGCACTGATTTGAAAAGTCCAAAGTCAACCAGAAATTGGAAGACCCTTGGGAATGGCCTTCTCAGGATTGGGGGTTTTCTCTCTCTCATTGGCTGGCTGCTTCTTTACAGATTTGTCTTGGACCTGCTGGGTGAAACATGTCCAAAGTCTTCTCTACCAGCCTCCGTTTCCGGTTGCCCATCTTGCTATTTGCCTTTCAAGGAGCTCTCCTGCTCATCTTCGTTCTGTTCACCACGTACGACCAGCACACGGACGCTGCCAGCCAGCCTGCCAACGTTGACCCAGCTGATAACCAGCTCTATGCCTTCTTCTCTCTCTTCCAAGACATCCAGTTGATGTTGCTGGTAGGCCTCGGGTTGCTGCTGGCGTTTATGAAAGGCTACGGGGTGAGCGCTGTGGCCTACAACTTCCTCCTGTCCAACTTCGCCATGCAGTGGGCCCTGATTGTACAAGGGTTCGTCTACCACTACAGCCATGGCAAGATCCACCTAGGCGTCTATAATTTCCTGACTGCTGAGTTTGCAACGGTGACTGTTCTCATCTCAGCAGGGGCCATCTTGGGTCGAACGAGTCCCATCCAGCTTCTTCTCATGGGCCTCTGCGAAGTCCCCCTGTACGTCGCCTGTGAGTGGCTAGTTATAAGCTACTTCCAAGCAGTGGACATAGGAGGAACTGTAACAATCCATGTCTTTTCTTGTTACTTTGGTCTGGGGGCCTCCATTGCTTTGTACCGGTCAGGACTCCAGACAGGACACCCAAAGGAGACTCCCTCTTACATCTCTGATCTTCTGTCCTTGGTGGGTGCCATATTCCTTTGGGTGTTCTGGCCCAGTTTTATTTCTGTCCTTGTCCATCCAGGTGATGCCCAACATAGGGCTGTGCTACACACCTGGATTACACTTAGTGCCAGTGTCTTGACCACATTTGCTACCTCCAGCCTCCTGGAGAAGAAGGGCAAAGTCAACATGGGCCATCTACAGAATGCCACGTTGGCTGGCGGTGTAGCCATTGGCACAGCAGTAGACATGGCCATTACTCCAGCTGGAGCATTTCTCCTGGGGATCCTTTCATCTCTAGCCTGTATCCTTGGCTTCAGATATATGACACCTTTCTTGGCCACGAAATTCCACATTCAGGATCAGTGTGGGATCCACAACCTTCATGGTCTTCCAGGCATCATTGGGGCCATGGCTGGAATCGTGGCCATTTTGTTAGTACCAGATGAGGCCTATGGGCTCCAGCTTTACCAAGTCTTCCCTGCACGGAGTCCACCGTTACAAAATGTCACTGTGGAGACCACCTTTATTGGTGATACCCTGGGAAGGACTGCCTCACAGCAGGCTCTTTTTCAAGCGGTAGGCCTCGGCCTCTCAATCTTCGTGTCCCTTGTAGGAGGGTACCTCACTGGGTTGCTTTTAAAACTACCTTTCTTAGCTCAGCCACCCGACAATTTCTGCTTCGACGATGAGCTTTATTTTAAAATCCAGAAGCCACTTGAGACCTTGAGTGTTGACCAAGCTGGTGGAGAACTTCAAGTGCCATTGAAGAACAAAGTTTGATTGATTTTTTTACTTGTCCCTGTAAAACAGTAATAAAATTCCTCCCAGTAGTATAATCAATGTAATCATAGATTTCAAGCAGGGTCGTATCTCATGGAGGAAAGATGATGCCTCTTGGAGTTTCCACTGATCAATATTGAAAGGGGGCTGAAGATGGGATTTGCTAAATTTTGGGCTGGTTAGCTTTGGATCCATGACAAAATCTCTACTTACCAACAGTGGGAACTCTGCCTTTGATATCTCACTGCATATATGGAGCTCTTCTGCCCACAGATGAACTCTGATGTGTGGAAGAAAGAGGTAGAGAAGTGATCCGTACATGCATGTCATTGTTCTGAGCTCTGCAAAGGATTATTATCTTATGTTTCCTGGTGGCGGAATGGAGGATTTGATTTAGCAGAGAATTCCATAGTGGTTTAATTACCAGAGGAGTGGCCACCAGGGTGGCCTCAAACAGGCTTGAGATCAGAGGAGGATCCACCACCACCCAAAATACCCTCCTGTGCACCCTTCCCTTTGAGAAAATCACAGTAGCACTACTCACCCTTTGGCAGGCAAACAACAGCGTAATAGGCATCGGTGTGTGCGAGCAGAGACCACAAGACCTCACTCTGCATTGCTCTAAGTCAGAGCTTTCCAAACTTTTCATGTTTGGAAAGGTTTGGCAGGTTTGGAGGCAGGTTTGGAGGCAGCAAGGCACAAGGCAGGCACTAGGACCTGTGTGGAATCCTGGCAGGGCAGGTTTGGAGGCAGCAGGGCAAAAGGCAGGCACTAGGACCTGCGCGGAATCCTGGCAGGGCAGGTTTGGAGGCAGCAGGGCACAAGGCAGGCACTAGGACCTGCACGGAATCACAGCAGGTTTGGAGGCAGCAAGGCACAAGGCAGGCACTAGGACCTGCGCGGAATCACAGCAGGTTTGGAGGCAGCAAGGCACAAGGCAGGCACTAGGACCTGCACGGAATCCTGGCAGGGCAGGTTTGGAGGCAGCAGGGCACAAGGCAGGCACTAGGACCTGCACGGAATCCTGGCAGGGCTTGGAGGCAGCAGCAGCTGCGACACACCCAGACACTGCAGCCGACACACTAATGTGTCGCGACACACAGTTTGGAAAGCTCTGCTCTAAGTATCTGTGATGCTCCTGGGGATGGACGCAAGGACAGTGGGTGGTGGCCTGGGTCTCAATTCACTCCCCATCCCAACCTATCACACAAAGGAGCCGCTTTGTTGCATTAAGAGTAGGGCCAGCCTTGTTCACCTGTTGCAGCCAAAATAGTTCAGCAGCCTTGTGGTTTCTGAAAGACTTAACACGTTTCTAAAGGTGTGGGCCTCTGCCATAAGACACAGGGGTATCCGCAGGTTGTGATCAAAAATGTCAAAATGGCAGCCGCAACAATGCAATTGAATCTCAGATTCAGGACTGGATCTTTCTCTTTTGTTAGATAGACATTGAGCAGTGTTTCTCAACCTTGGCAACTTGAAGATGTGTGGCCTTGCTGGCTGGGGAATTCTGGGAGTTGAAGTCCACACATCTTCAAGCTGCCAAGATTGAATAACACTGCCTTAGAGCCAGAGCGTCTTGCCAAAGGTAGGGCTGGAAACTGGAGCTCAGGTGAGGCTGAAGTGCAGCGCATCCTTAATACTTAGCTAATGGAGACCGGGTGCATCTGCAGGGGAGGAGGGGTCAAAAAAGTCAAGATGGCAGCCCTCCCCTTTTTACAATGCATAGCATGTGGACACCCCTGCTGGAGACTCACAGTATTCCATCCATCCATCCATCCATATTTTTCCTGATTTCTTGGGAAACACTTTTTTATTAATTACTTATTTATTAATTAAATTTCTATGACCGCCCATCTCCCCCTCAAGGAGGGACTCTGGGCGGTTCACAGCCACAACAACACCATTAAAATACAATAAAAACAACAATAAAAATATAAATACAATAAAATCCAAGTGGCAGGTAGTTCTTACAGTGAGGATAAAAATATTTAAAATATTTGAGGCGGCTCTAAGAAATCAGCCATCCCCAAGCTTGACCACTTTCCCTCTTGCCCCAGGCGAGATCACAGAGCCAAGTTTTTAATTTTTTCCTGAAGTCCAGGAGTGAAGGGGCCTGTCTTATCTCTGGGGGGAGGGTGTTCCATAGGGCAGGTGCCGCTGCAGAGAAGGCTCGCCTCCGGGACCCCGCTACATGGAACTCTTTCATAGAGGGGGTCCGCAGCATGCCCTCTCTGCAAGATCGAGTAGGACGGGATGATGTAATGGGGATGAGGCGGTCCCTCAGATAACCTCGGATAAGTTTTTAATCTCTGTGTTTCAAAAATGCTCAGTTGGCAGATCCATCCACTAGTCTTCCAGCTCAGGTGTCGGCTACGATCGATCCCCTTGCTGGGTTTTAAAAGAAGGTGAATGCGCCTGCCTCCAACACTTCCTGTGAACTGGTGAAATGTTTGTGGGGGAGAAGTGGGGTGGAGGGGCAGAGGGCTCTTACCTCCTTGGGGGCAAAGCTTGGGGGCTGTTGGAAAAACCTGGGGGCTGGCACTTAGAGCTAAGGGACTTGTCTGGTGCTATTTCTGTGGATGGCCTATCCTCTTGCCATGAAGAGGAGGCTCCAGAAGAAGAAAATGTTCCCACACTGGTGAGTCCCCTTGAGGACTGGTCCGAGGACACGGCGGCGCCCTCCTTGCTCTGCGGGAGAGTGAGGACATTCTGCTTCAAGGCGCCCTGCCCGGAGCCAGAAGCTCATTCTGGAAGGAGAAGAGCTTCTGGAAAGTGGATTGAACAACCTGGCACCAGGCCACGTGGGAGAGAACGCCCATGTGTCAGGCTGGGGAATTGTTAAGCAAATAATCACAGACAGACCCAAGAGGCCGGAGTTTGTTTTGTTAATTGTCAGAATAAAATATGGCCCACAGTCTGACAAAGGAACGCCAAGGATCACTCCTCTGCTTAAATAATAATAATAATAATAATAATTTTCTTCTTGAGAAACAGTCAGTCTCCTTTCAAAGCAGGAGGCGGTGGGGATTGGGGAAGGGGAAGAAGCCATCTTTTAGCTAGGCCAAGAAATCATGGTTTAGATCTCAGGAGCCCCTGTGCCGTACAGAGGTCATAAAAATGGTGTGCTAAGGACGTTACAGCTCAAAAGAGCAATCACTAGAGCAGTGTTTCTCAACCTTGGCAACTTTAAGATACGTGGACTTCAACTCCATGCTGGCTGGGGAATTCTGGGAGTTGAAGTCCACGTATCTTAAAGTTGCCAAGGATGAGAAACACTGCACTAAAGAGTTACTGGGCTATAAATCAATTCATACATTCCATGTGAGCTGGTTAATGAATCAACCCATTTTCTGAGTTCACGCAAAGCACTGAGCAGTGAAGAAACCCACAAGACCAGGTTCCCAAGTGAAGCCGCTAAAATACTAGCCAAGGTTAGCATTAGTCAGGTTTAGCATGGGGTGCCAGTGCAACCTCCAGCTCTTGAACGGACATGGTTACGTATGTTGGGTGAATAGACCCATTGAGTGATGCACATCCTTTCCATGCAGAAGGTGACCACGATGGTCAGTTGGGCAGTGTTGCCCAACTGATCATCTGACATATGTGGTGGACCTCGTAGCTTTTGGCAGTGCAGGCTGAGGAACATGTGAGTTGAAGGACAACCCATTTGGAGGACATTGTATTGGAGAAGTCTGATGCAGACAATGCCACCTAGATGGAATATGATTGAATACAAAGTAGGGCAACTTCTGATGTACCCTCACCATACAGCAACAGCTTCAGAGCTGGGACAGGGAAACAGGTAACCCTCTCAACTGAAGTCCATTTATCAGTCTGTTAGAACTACTGAAATGGAGCAGAGCAGCTAAACTTGTGTGCAGAAAAAGAATATTGTTTAAAAACAGAGCCCATGAGCATATTAGAGAGATTCAGGTTAGTCTTACACCTTTAGCCCACCTTAGCATAAAGAAACACGCACTTAGACATGGCAGGTATGAAAAGTAAGTACAAAGAGTCCTTATATTTTTTCATTGCATTTTTGGTAGATAAATGATGTTCCATTTCTTCTTTCTGTTCTCTAAACTTAATTAACTCTTGCCCCTCATTGCTGGCAAGAGATGCGTGTAGAAAGCGGGGGAAATCTCCTAGGCCCATCCATGGCCTAGGATGGAGCAGCACACAGCCGTGTGCTTTGCTCCCAGTCGAAGGAGGAGAGAGAGAGAGGAAGTGCGAGTGGCCACAAACAGCTTCCTCAAAAAGCATGGAGAGCTTGCATCCTAGAGCAGCCATCCATATGCTGATGAGGCATGCTGGATTTGCCAGAATCTCCAACATCAACAAATTTTCTTCCCCTTCCTCTGATTTTGAAACTAGATCTGGACCCAGATGACCTGCCTAGTTCCATATGGTCTACCCATGCTCTTGGTCCAATACAGCACTGTTTGCAAATTCTATAAACATAGACACTCTTCATATCAGCATTTAACATTCTGTTATTTGGGGGGTGGGGGTGGCAAGACAATTTCTCCTTGAAGTTGAGGCTGTCTCTCTTCTTGTTACAGCTTAAGAGGAAACCTTCAAGCCTTTCTTTTCACATAAGCCACTTAAGGGTTGTTGTTTTTATGCTGCTTCTTTTTAATGACTTTGGTACCTTGGATTTTGTTGTATATTGACATCTGTAAGGTGCCTAGAGTCCTCAAATGGAGTGGGTAGCTGAGAAACATTTCAGTAAGTCCATCAATGTAAAATATATTATCATTTCTCTTTCAAGCATCTAGCAAGTGGGGATCAGCTCACCCACTGAGAAAGATGCTTTGATTTTTCTGCAGAAAAAGCAGGGTGGGGTCATTTTTCTGACTAAATGGGTCCACAGATGCGTCCACCAAAGGGTTACCAACAATAAATTACCAGCAATAAATCACCAACAATAAATTACCAACAATAAAACTCGTGCACCACAAAATCACAACAGCCAACAAGCATGAATGTTGTGCAATTATTTTTTAAAACGAAATAGAAAACAGTCTCAGCCTTGTAGAGTGACAATAAACAGTCATGGAAGTTGGATGGGTACGTTCAGAGAAAGCTCCAGGATCAGAATGCCACCATCCAAAAGGACTTTTGGAATCTCTCACCAATCTAGACCTCATCATCTCATTGCAAATTACAGGTCAGTCTGTACAGGAAGAGGTGGCTAATACCATAATCATTAGTTATAATCACCACGAGATACCATTTAGATACCTAAAAAGGATGGGTGGGAAGCAAAGTCTCTCCAGATGCTGTTCAACAACTCAAGTTAGCCCAAGTCAACATGGTCAACATGTGTTAAAAAGGGGTGGGGCTTTGTTCACATGGTGTGGCCGCACCATCTTGACTTTTTACCCCCCTCCCTGCAAACAACCTTGATAAGGAAACATGTGAATCGTCCTTGTTAACCAGGTTGAGGGTTTAGTGTTGCTGTGTAAACCCAGTTCTCTCCATGCCTCGTAGCAGTGTTGGCCTTTCACCACTCAGGGGTACAACAGTAATCACGTCTACTGTTAAAATCATGCTTCTCAGCCCTAGGAAGGAGCCAATGGCAAACCAGGAGGCTGAGAGTTCTAGACCCACCTTAGGCATGGAAGCCGGCTGGGTGAGCTTGGGCCAGTCCCTCTCTCTCAGCCCTAGGAAGGAGCCAATGGCAAACCAGGAGGCTGAGAGTTCTAGACCCACCTTAGGCATGGAAGCCGGCTGGGTGAGCTTGGGCCAGTCCCTCTCTCTCAGCCCTAGGGTCTCACACAAGCTTGAAGGAGCAGGCAGCCTCTGCTGTAACCTAATCTTACTTGCTTTGTGTGGGAGGGGCTGAATCCCGATTTCCTGTTCCTGTTCCCTTCTGTTCCCCTCTCTTCCCTGCTCGAATCTGCACCAAGAAGGATGGTCAGCTATGGCTGTCCACATTGCTCACACTTCCATTCAGGTGGGCCACATTAAGAAGCATGTGGGTCTCGTCGGAACCTAATGCTCGCACGCATGGACCATTCCTACTAAGAAACTGAGAGTTACAATAAAACTGTAAGCTCTTTTTATGTTACTTTACATTAACATGTGAAATGTGTTTTGTTGGGGTTTATAAAATACCTGCGTGCGGAGTGAGCTCCCGCACTCGCCCCAGCTCTTGCCAACCTAGCAATTCGAAAGCATGCAAAATGCAAGTAGATGAATAGGTACCTCTTCGGTGGGTAGGTAACAGCGTTCTGCGTGCGTCATGCCGGCCACATGACCGTGGAAGCGTCTTCGGACAACGCTGGCTCTTCGGCTAACAAACGGAGATGAGCACCGGCCCCTAGAGTTGGACACGACTGCACAACTGTGCGGGGGGAACCCTTACCTATAAAATACCCAGAATTTATAGATAGATTAATTATACAGGAGAGGCTAAAGTTATGTAAGTGAGAAGTGAAATATTCTGCAAGTCATCCAATTAGCAGCCATTGTAGAAGGTATGATGTGACTCATATTACAGGTGCTATAGTTTAGTTGGGTGTGGCAGATAATTTGTTTGACCTATAACGTGATTGGTCAATATTTGTATAAAAGTAGGGAAGTTCTTGTGTTCTTTCTTCTCGTTACTTCATCTCATCTGTATCTGTGGTGGACGTTACTGGACTGAATTTTGGACTGCGTATGTATATAAAGTAAATAGACTATTTTATCTAATCTCTGCTTGAGTGTCTATTTACTGCATAGAACGTATATCTCTGATGTCTTGGAGAAGAACAGGCCGCCCCAGCGTTGCGTGCTCTGACATGTTTATTTTGTGTTTTTTGAACTGGTTAAGCCTTGTGCACGTTTATGGGAACGCTTCTGCTCTGCTATATACTAATAAGAAGCTGCATGGAGTTCTGGTATTGCCATTCCAGAATTCCTACATACAGGTAGCCCTGGACTGGAGGCCAAGACAAGACAAAATGGAAGACCCAGGCATGTTGACTCGAGAAGAAGCCTTCTTCCAGCATCTGAAGGCCATCTGATCATTCCAGAGCAGTGGTGTGGAAGCCGAAGAGAGACCTCCATCTGTCCTGGCTGTTCTCATTGGCTTCCTGCCCTGGTCAGAGGCTGGACTTGCTGAGCTTGTGGGCCCTTTCCAGCTCCTGGATCCCATTTTCTCCTCAAGACCCCCCCCCCCCCATCTGTTCAGTCTCAACTCTAAGATGGAGCGATGGCAACATTCTGCAGGATTCCAGATGTGCGCTGGACAATGTGGCGACAAAGAACACCCAGGTGTTCGCAGTGGCCTTGGAGGTTTCCTGGGCTTTCCTGAGGAAGCCTCCCTCCCACCCCCAGCCTCTGCTCCCCCGCCTCTCTTGGCTGCTATTTTGGTGTCTTCCCCCTCCCCCCATTGTTTTGTTCCTCTCCCTTCTCCCTCCCTGCACTCTTTCCTCTCCTCTTTCCTTCCTTCCGTCCCTTCTTTCCATGCCGTCACCCTTCCTCCGAGGCCGGATCAGGGACGTGGTTTCCAGGGCTCAGCCGAGGGGGTACTCCGAAAATCCAAGCAAAAACTCTCCAGATATGGCTGGGTGTGTTTTTCATCTGAAAAGGAGCAGCAGAGCCAGCAAATGAAGGGAAAAAAACAGCAGTAAAGGAAGGACCTGCTCAATCCTTTCCCTTCCTGAAAGTTGCTCACTCTTCTAGGCCAAGAGTATTTATATAATTTTTCCCCATCAGGAGGGGAAAAAAACATGGTAAGTAGTGTGAAGGTTAGGGGTTAAGCCAGCGTTTCTCAACCTCGGCAACCTTAAGCTGTGTGGCTGGGGAATTCTGGGAGTTGAAGTCCACACAGCTTGAAGTTGCCAAGGTTGAGAAACGCTGGGTTAAGCACTCCCTTGATTCTTTTTCTTTCTTTCTTTCTTTCTTTCTTTCTTTCTTTCTTTCTTTCTTTCTTTTTCTTTCTTTCTTTTTCTTTCTTTCTTTCTTTCTTCTTTCTTTCTTTTTCCTTCCTTCCTTCCTTCCTTCCTTCCTTTCTTTCTTTCTTTCTTTCTTTCTTTCTTTCTTTCTTTCTTTTTCTTTCTTTTTCCTTCCTTCCTTCCTTCCTTCCTTCCTTCCTTCCTTCCTTCCTTCCTTTCTTTCTTTCTTTCTTTCTTTCTTTCTTTTTCTTTCTTTCTTTCTTTCTTTCTTTCTTCCTTCCTTCCTTTCTTTCTTTCTTTCTTTCTTTCTTTCTTTCTTTCTTTCTTTTCCCTTCCTTCCTTCCTTCCTTCCTTCCTTCCTTCCTTCCTCTTTCTTTCTTTCTTTCTTTCTTTCTTTCTTTCTTTCTTTCTTTCTTTCTTTCTTCTTTCTTTCTTTTTCCTTCCTTCCTTCCTTCCTTCCTTCCTTCCTTCCTTCCTTCCTTCCTTCCTCTTTCTTTCTTTCTTTCTTTCTTTCTTTTTCTTTCTTTCTTTCTTTCTTTCTTTCTTTCTTTCTTTCTTTCTTTCTTTCTTTCTTTCTTTCTTTCTCAGCTGAAGTTGGCAACTTCCCTGGACTATTCTTGGTGGTGGTTCAACCAGGAGATTCCAGTTGGGTGTGGTGGTTGAAAGCCCCAGGGTAGAGACCCTGAGTTTGAGTCCTTCCTCAGACATGGGAGCTGGCTGGGTGACTTTGGGCCAGTCCCTCCCTTTCAGCCCAACCTACCTCACAGGGTTGTTGTAGGGAAAATAGGAGGCAGGAGCATTAGGCATGCTGCCTGCAAACTAAAGGCCAGATATTCTCTGGAGAAGGCTCTGATACTGGGAAAGGTGGAAGGAAAGAGAAGAAGAGGAAGACCAGCAGCCAGGTGGACAGACTCAGTTACAGTGGTGATGGGAGCACCAGTGGAAGAGCTGAAGGACCAGGTTGGGGACAGATTGTCATGGGGAAGTTCTATCTATGTGGTTGCTAAGAGTCGACACTGACTTGATGGCACATCAATCAATCAGTCAATGAAAGGCCCAGCTCTCTGGAGAAGGCTCTGATGCTGGGAAAGGTGGAAGGAAAGAGAAGAGGAGGAGGACCAGCAGCAAGGGGGAGGGACTCAGTTCCAGTGGCGATGGGGGCACCCTTGGAAGACTGAAGGACCAGGTTGGGGACAGATCGTCCTGGAGAATGTGGTCGCTAAGAGTCAACACCTACTTGATGGCACGCAATCAGTCAATCAATCAATATAATAGTAATTCCCTTGCCCGCATTCCAGTCTGCCTCTCAGAACAGGATTCCCTTAGCCGTGGCAATTGGAAAAATGCGGATACACTCCCAATCTCGAGATTTATCAACAGTGCAAAAGCTTCTGACAAACCCAGGACGTTGTTTAGCCGAAGTCCAGCAATCCGCAATGCCTTGCAGCATCGCCTGGTTAGAAGCCCTCCTGCCCAGGTTCCACCCAGCCAAGTTTGATCTGCCTGATCTGAACCCCAAAACTCCAAGTTGCCATTTATTTATTTATTATTTATTTAATTTATATAACCGCCCATCTCCCCCAACGGGGAACTCTGGGCGGTTTACAATAAATAAAATTAGATAAAAGCATAAAATATAAAATATATAAACCAACAATTTATACAATTAATATAATATAAAATAAAATAAAAATCCAAGTGGGAGATAGTATTAATAAAAGAAGGGCATTATAAAATTACGGGATTAACCACCCCCATGAGGAACTATCGTTTCCTCCCTCCCATGCCAGGCGGCAGAACCAGGTCTTCAGTTCTTTTCTGAAGGTCGGAAGGGAGGGGATCTGTCTCAACTCTGGGGGCAAGATGTTCCATAGTGTGGGTGCTGCTACAGAGAAGGCCTGCCTCCTAGCCCCCATCAGATGACATTCTTTAATTGATGGGGCTCATAGCAGGCCCTCTCTGAACGATCGGGTGGGGATCGGGTGGGAACAACAACAATTTGTTGTTGTTCCGTCGTTTAGTCGTGTCCGACTCTTCGTGACCTCATGGACCATAGCACGCCAGGCCTTCCTGTCCTCCACTTGCCATTAGATGGCATCAAAGAGACCCAGAAAGCTGTGTCACCACCAAGTAGCCATCCAGAATTTTGAAGCCCAGATGAGGTCACCCTGCTCCAAGTATATATCCCAGCTTCTGCCCCTTTCTCAGTTTTGCTTTCCCAATTCTCACCTGACAGGAGGTGTGAAAAACAGAGGCTGTTCAACTCTAGCTCCTACCAGCCCAGTCGTGCTGAATGGCAAGGAATGCTGGGAGTTGTAGTTTGCCCACATCTGGAAGGTTTCCAGTATCAATCCATGCTTTGAAATGTTCATCCTGCTTATTCCTCAATGTTGGCCTTTTTTTTTTTTTGGACTGTGTGTGTTAACAGCATTGTCATTTAAGATGATTTAAAAAGAGGCTTTTTTGCATCTCATTGTTTTGTTGTTGTTCATAGCCCAATTAGCCTGTTTGTACTCATCCATTTGATATTTGATGCAAAGGGAGCACTTTATCTTAGGGTGGTGAAAGCTCTGCTGTAGCTGGATTTTGTCCCTGTATAGATCATAACACTACTTTGGCCTCGCCAGGTTTTTCTCAAAATGCACCAGGCCACGATACAAACACATCCTGGCAACTTCTTCTTTCTGCTCTGTCCCCATGACGTTGCCTCCCTCTCATCTCCAAGCCCAGGAGTTAGACAGACTTAAGTCTGCACTGGAGTTTAAGTAGCGGTTCCATCTTATTCCAACACTGTCCAAGGGCAGCCTCAAGGCTAGGCTTAATCCCCCATTGCCTTGAGGGAAGTCAAAGGACTGGGAACAGAGGCCATCTTGGTAGAAGAAGGATCAGTAATGGTCAGAAGATGTTTCATGCTGGGATAATTTTCTTCCAATGCAAGAGAACATGGAGAGTATTTTGGCTCTGCAAGGCCTTGGGTCCACCAGAGCATAATTCATGCACGTGACCTGTAAGTTAAGGGTTCTTCCACCTCCTGCAGAAGAGTTGAGGTGCTTGGGGAATGTCGCTAAGAAACTGAACTAAGATAAGAGATGTTCTGGTTCAGACAAACTCCAGTGTCTGCCTAGCAGAGCAGGGAAAAAGTTCCTCTGCTTTATTATGGCCTGGGGAGCCATCACTGACCATGCAAAATTCAGAGCAGATTCCTGCCATTTTGAAACAGGAAAGACACAAAATATGGATTCACACAACATGCTAGCTTAGGCTAAAAGGGTGTTGGATAGTTAGTGGTTCTTTGGGATCCCAGGCTGTGTTTCTGCATGTTGTATGAAATATGGTGGTTGGTTGGTTGGTTGGTTGGTTGAGACACAGCATGTCATGTGAACACAACAATTAGGGCCCTTTTAAACATCTAAACATCAAACCATCACATCTTGGATTTTATATTTAATTTTATTATATGAGAGTATTTTATTATGCTGTTTTAACTGTTAAATTTTAATTGCTGTATCCTGTAAACCGCCCAGAGTTCCCTTGTGGGGAGATGGAGCGGTATACAAATTGAAGCATAAATAAATAAATAAATAAATAAATAAATAAATTAGGTATCGTTAAACCTGTGTTTAAGATTAAGTGTGTTTTGTTAAGCCAGGTTTAAGGTCAAGCGTACTTTGTTAAGCCAACACCTATGTAGGGCTTCCAAGCCCTAAAAGAGGTTTTGCACTCTTGAAAAACCAAAGGGAACATTTCTAATCCACCTTCCCACACCCTGAAAATTCTGAACTCACACTCGTGTGCGACACAGCCCTTTTCGGCATCACTGCCCAAGGCAATGGGGCCCGGTGACTGCAGAAAAATTCAGCGGGCTGCCCCCTTCACCAAAAAGTTGCCCATTCCTGCCTTAGAAATCCATTATCGCTTTAAAAAACTGACTGCGTTCCTGTGTTTTTATCTGTAGCTGAACTGACAGAAACTCAGCAGGGAAATCTTTTGCCAACACTTCTGTCTTTGCCAGGAAAAACTTCCGCTGCTAAAATAATTCCATGTTGAGTCGCAGTTAAAGACACAGGAGAGATCCTGCACTGCGTAACAGCCTGGTTCCTTTTCTTCTTCAGACTGAAGAAGCTCCTTGGATAAGGAGCGAAACGTTTCCACTGAGAAAATAGAAATCCAGTTGACATGATTCAAGCTACAGACAATTCCACCTGGACTGAGAACCTTCATAGACAGCCTGGTTCCTTCTTCAGGTTGCCAACTTCCTTCTTTGCTCTGCTCCTCTGCTTTTAACCCAGGGAGGCACTCTTTCTGGGCCCAAGGGCTGCATTTTAACTTTACATGCTAGGCCGGGAGACAGACTCCAAGGGGGGGAAAAGGATGGGCCAAAGATTAAAGAACTACAATTAAAATCAATTAGATGCCGTTAAAATTGTTCCGTGCGTATTTTCCTTTCTTGCTGTATTCAGAATCAGTTTGGGAGCAGGGTACGAATTCCCTAAGAAAAGCTTTTGCGGCTTCCCCTTTGTAAGACGAACCCATCGGATGGGACAAATTTCATGAGCAGCTTTTTGTCCTCGCGGCAGGGGTTTAAATTCTCCGCTCGGCACATGGAGGGTGTGATCAGTAAAGCAGAATCTGGCGAAATGCTACCTTTCACAATACATGTGCTCGATCGGTATTCACATAACACTCCTTGCTAAATTAACCCATTTCGCCTAGAGTTGGCACAATACTTCGAATGCTCGATGGGCAGGGTTTGCAGGGGGCACTGGGGTCACCAAAAACTTTTGCCTGTTGACCCAGTGTGGCAGCTGGGTCTCTCTCTGAGTTGGTTAAGACTGTTCCTCCAGCAAGCCATCAATAATCCAGCTTTCCCCATCCTACACTTGCAGAGACATACACAAGTGACTTGCAAGCCCTTAATATTAGCCAGACAGAAGTCTTTGCTGGAAAAAGCTGGAATCGAACATAAGCAACCCAAGAATTCCACTTCCCCAAAGACAGAGCAGGCTGGCAGAAGTTTCTCAACCCTTAGACCAGTGTTCATGTAGGATTGGGGTTTTTGTTGAAGAGTGGAGAGAGGCTTTGAGGGACCTTGTCCAAGATGTCCAAGATCTGATCGAATGGGCTCCCTCCGGGTCCTTTCGCTTAGGAAATGCCATCTCCAGGCACCACGGAAGTAAGCCTTCTCCATCACTGACCCACTTTTGTGGAACAGCGTCCCCCCAGATATCTAAATGCCCCGTTTTTTAGGAAGGCCATTAAAGCTTGGTTATTCTATCAAACATCGGGGGCTGGACTGCTGTGATCTTCTCCCTGCTAGCAGGCAATCATTTTGGTTTTCAGTTATTTTGATGAATGACAGCAAGTTCCACTCCCTTTTCGCACTGAAGATGTTGCCTAGCCTGGCAATGAAACGTCTGCATGAAAACAACAAGGCTCAGAGAGCACCAAAGACTCCCCAGTTCAACCCTGAGCTACAAATATTCTCTTCGTTTGATGAATGTTCCCAGTGTTAGATACAGAGGGCATATTATTGGTGATTTTTAATTATATTGCTTTTAACTCTATTTATAGAGGTTGGGATGCACACCATTCTGAGTCATTCACAACTGGAGAGACCTATAACCCGAGGAAGATAAAATAAAAATAAATGTTCAGAAACCTCTGGTGTTGGGAGACACCACAAAGTTGGAGATAGCTCGCTAGTACCCCCTTGTGTTCAAAAGTGGCTGCATCTTTCATTGAGGATGGATCGAAGTCAGTGTTTCTCAAACTTGGCCACTTTAAGATGGGTGGACCTCAACCCATCTTAAAGTGGCCAAGTTTGAGAAACACTGGCCTAAGTGAAGGACTTCTCAAGCAATTACAGACCAGAAAAAAAAGAAACAAGCGTTGTCACTGTCACTTGAATTTCCTTGGGATAGTTAATACTGAAATAAACCACAAAGCAATCTAGAGAGGTTGGAGAAACGGGCTGAAAATAAGAGAATGAAATTCAACAGAGACAAGAGGAGGTTCTTCAATTAGGAAAGAGAAATCAAATGTGCAGGCATGGCCTTGGTTACACCCAGACTGCTAACTGCATTGGTGAAAAAGAACGGAGAATAATAATAGTCTGGAAATTGAATAACAGTTAACAGTGTGTCTGTAGCTTGAATCATGTCAACTGGATTTCTATTTTCTCAGTGGAAACGTTTCGCTCCTTATCCAAGAAGCTTCTTCACTGAAGAAGCTTCTTGGATAAGGAGCGAAACGTTTCCACTGAGAAAATAGAAATCCAGTTGACATGATTCAAGCTACAGACTGTTCCACCTGGATGACTGAGAACCTTCATCGACAGTTAACAGTGTGATGTGGCTCCCCCAAAAAATGCAGTTTTAGACTGCATCAACCAAAGTGTTTTTTGAATCACAGGGATGAAGAATTCCAATATATTCAATTTCGGTCAATGCTGACTTCAAGTATTGTGCCCTGTTCTGGACATCATGGTTAAGAATTTCGACAACTGGAGAGGTTTAGAGAAAGGCAGTGAGGGTAATCAGAGAGACTGAAAGCTAAAATCGTACGAAGAATAATTGAAGGAATGTATTCAAAAGTGCAGGAGGCACAGTAATGGATTTAACTCGCAGGAAGGCAGATTCTGATTGAATTTTTAAAAACTTCCTCATGGTAAGAGCAGTTTGACAGTGGACCTATGATCCAGAAATGTGGTGGGCTCCCCTTCCCTGAAAGGGTTCAAGTGGTGTCTGGATATCAATTTGTCCGGGATGCTTTAATGTGGATTCCTACATTGAGCATAGCTGGCTGCGGAATTCTGGGAGTTGAAGTCCAGACATCTTAAAGTTGCCAAGGTTGAGAAAGACTAATCTACGAGTTGCAAGCTATAAGTGAAATTGATTTCCTGATAGAATGCCATGGAAAAGAAGGGGTTATTATGTATGGGAGGCCGCTTGAAGAGAAGTCGGGAGTTTTTGAAGGGGGCAGTTGGGCTGTTCTATTCTTTTAAGAAAAAAGCTCTGTGCGTATTGTGGGGATATGTAAATGCTCTGGTTTATTTTGAAGTGGGATAAGGGTTGAAGATTGGATTGCTGGATATCTGGATTGCTTTTAGGGTTTGGCTGATTTCATTTATCTTTAACAATTTGGATTAAGATTATTTTGTTGTTTATTTGTTCAGTCGCTTCCGACTCTTCGTGACTTCGTGGACCAGCCCACGCCAGAGCTTCCTGTCGGCCGTCACCATCCCCAGCTCCCCCATGGTTAAGTCCGTCACCTCCAGAATATCATCCATCCATCTTGCCCTTGGTCGGCCCCTCTTCCTTTTGCCTTCCACTTTCCCCAGCATCAGCATCTTCTCCAGGGTATCCTGTCTTCTCATGATGTGGCCAAAGTACTTCAGTTGTGCCTTTAATATCATTCCCTCAAGTGAGCAGTCTGGCTTTATTTCCTGGAGTGTGGACTGGTTTGATCTTCTTGCAGTCCGAGGCACTCAGAATTTTCCTCCAACACCACAGTTCAAAAGCATCTATCTTCCTTCGCTCAGCCTTCCTTACGGTCCAGCTCTCGCAGCCATAGGTTACTACGGGGAATACCATTGCTTTAACTATGCGGACCTTTGTTGTCAGCATGATGTCTCTGCTCTTAACTATTTTATTGAGATTTGTCATTGCTCTCCTCCCAAGAAGTAGACGTCTTCTGATTTCCTGGCTGCAGTCAGCGTCTGCATCAGTTAAATATGCCAACTCCTTGCACCCAAAGAACAAGTCGCTCCTTGGTTCATCTGCTCACCATCCCTAGAGCAGCAACCTGCAATCCCCCCCCAATCTTGCAAGCATCAGTATCTCGGCAAAAGATCAGTTCAGCTCTCTGGAAGGAGCTACCCACCCCTTTCCTCCAGCCAGAAATTTACATGGTTCTGAAGATATGACCTATACTGGTCATGCAACCATGGGGAACAGCTGTAGCTTAATGGCAGACCCCCTGAGAAATCTGAATCTCCTAAGTCCAAGAACTGATCACCTGGAGGTCCAAATTAGTTAACTAGTTAATTAATTAGGTTCAGAGAGTAGAAAGAAGTAGGGAAGCTGGCAGTACCCTTATCACAAGGCTTCTTCTTTACCTCAAGGCAGTCAGTCAGAAGAATGCAAGGAGAGGTCAGGGCAAGGAGAATGTCGGATTGAAGCATGTGTTCAAGTTACATCTCTTTAGGTCATGCAAAGCCAACCTCAGCCTGTGTTTGACATTTTGCTGAACGCTGCCCACCTATTTTCAAGTTTTCCCCCTCAAACCTGTTACGTTAGGAAATATTGCTTAGGTTTGTCAACAGCTGCCCGTCACAGACTCAAGGAACCATTGCGAGGCGTTTCTCCTCTTCTTGTCTAGACCTTTCACTCTCTGGGTAGACACAGCGATTTTGTTATGCAGCTACTACTCCAAACGGGAGGCACAAAATCCAGACAAGTGTGTGCACTGGCAGAGTTCTTCGAAATTAACTGGGCTGAAATGGAGCCTATTGCCTGAAGCATTCCGAGGACAAAGGAAGCAACAGGGAAGGAAACGTTGCTCTAACGTGCTTTAAGATTACACAAGGGAGGGCATTTCTATCATTGTGCTGGAGGAAAAACGGAGGAGGAAGATAGCATCTTCACAACTGGGCAGTGTATAAACTGGAACGATAAATAAATAATGGAACTAAATCCCCCATCCCTGGGGCATGATCTGAAGAGCAAACCCAATTTCTACCTTTTCTACATTTGCGAACATTACAGGCAGTCCTCAGTTAACAACCACAATTGGGACCAGAATTTCAGTTGCAAAGCGAAGTGGTCATGAAGCGAATCTGACCTGATTTTACAATTTTTTTTTGCAGCGGTCATTAAGTGAAACACCGCAGGCATTAAGCAAACCACGTGGTCGTTAAGCGAACTATGCAGTTTCCCCATTGATTCTGCTTGCCAGAAGCCAGCTGGGAAGGTCGGAAATGGCAATCACGTGACAATGGGATGCTGTGACGGTCATAAATGCGAACCGGTTGCCAAGTGCCCAAATCGTGATCACGTGACCACGGTGATCCGCTCATAAGTCAGTTTTTTCAGCACCGTTGTAATTCCGAACCGTCACTAAATGAATGGTTGTTAAGCAAGGACTACCTGTAATGACACAGAGCTCGAGAGAACAAGACGACCATCATGTTGCTCACTCCCAGCCCCTCCCCTCTTCTAGAGCGGCTTCCCCCAACCAGGGAGACTTCTGGATGCCCCGACCTACAATCCCCATCGTCCTCAGCCAGCTGGGGGAGGCTTCACTAGACAGACCTCTGAACGTAAAGAGAAGACTGGAGCATTAATATCCTCACCCCAGTACAGAGCTTTCCAAACTGTGTGTCGGGACACGTTAGTGTATCGGCTGCAGTGTCCGGGTGTGTCGCAGCTGCTGCTTCCTCCAAACCTGCCCTGCCAGGATTCCGCGCAGGTCCTAGTGCCTGCCTTGTGCCTTGCTGCCTCCAAACCTGCTGTGATTCCACGCAGGTCCTAGTGCCTGCCTTGTGCCTGGCTGCCTCCAAACCTGCTGTGATTCCACACAGGTCCTAGTGTCTGCCTTGTGCCTTGCTGTAAGAGTGTGTCGCGAAATGATGCATGTCTAAAAAGTGCGTCACCAACATGAAAAGTTTGGAAAGCTCTGCCCCAGTATGTGGCTCATTACCACACCAAGGGCAAAAAGGGAAATGCGTATTGTGAAGGGAGGACAGTGCGTGTCTGGGACGAGGACACCCCGAGGCACCTCCCTTGGCACCCACCAGGTCCTCCATTCCACTGGTTTCTTAATTTATTTTCATTTCTATTTAAAGAAATAGAAAGCTAGTCTGCTGCACAGCAAACCGGCCCACAGCATCCTATTTATTGTCAGTAAAAATCTCTGATCCCCCCTAGGCACTCTTCGAAGAAAACTGGTGGGTCATTTCAGTCCTGGTGAACTGGAGAGAGGGAGGTAGAATCAATCAACATGCCTTCTGACACAGGGATGCTGCCACTGTGGTGGAAGTCCTTTTCCATATCCTTCTGACCCACGAACGTTTCCAGGATATGCTTACCCAATTCCAAATGTGTTCATTTATTTAGAAAGAGGGTGCGCGCGCCAGGTTTACGCATGCTTGAGTCCCCAAATCATCTCCGCTCAATTTAGGTGTCCCACCAAACTGTATTTTGGGTCCTATCAAAAACATCCATGCTAGCCCCTTGAGGAAGCATCAAAATATGAAGTGATCCGAACCAAATCGATTCAGGGCCAGGCAGGCGTAAATCCTGACCAAACTTGTATTTTAAAGCAGCATACTACTGTATGTACAACCATTGCTGTTAAGACAACTTTCTCGAAAACGAGGACGCCATGCAGAAACACTCCAATGTATTCTAATACACAAAAACAGTTTTTCCTTAACGGGCTGGGAAGATTTGATCTGGAAGGGGATTCCGAGGAGGAGGGATTAAGCTAGGAATGCGTTTTCTTAAAAACTCCAAATATATTGGGAAACTTTCGCTACGAGAGAGACAAGGGTTTAAATAGGGTTTGTTCAAGAGACGTTCCCACACAACTGTATTACAGCAGAGACCTTGTCAGCTCACCCACATCCTTCCACCAATAAGCTCTGCCTTTCATTTAATATTCTCTCGTTATGGCTATCTGCTCTTCTGTGAAATCACCTGTTGGTTAAACACATTTTTTCCACACTCTCATTGGCTCCTATTCTGTATTTTGTGAAAATTCTTCTACCGATAAGAAAGCACTGTTGTTTCCAAAAAGAAAACAGAACATCCAGAGAGAAGGGGGGAGGGGGAAAACCTGTTAAAACAGTACCTTATTTTAATTTCAAAAGCATTTCGACAAGATTCTGTCCTAACTCAATGAGCAGTGAGCTTCCCTGTAGCCACACTGCCTGTTTCTCCGCCCAGGTTTTCCAACAGACTTCAAAATGTGTAGCTTTCTAACTGGTCTGGTGCTTTTCTCACTCCGTTCTTGGTCCTCTTACAAAAGACGAATTCCTAGTTAAGGATTCCTATAGAATTCTGCTGAAAAGTGGGTTTTAAACCACTTGGGGTTTTCTTGTAGAAAAATAGACTGCACTCTTTAAATAGCCAGGTAGGTACTGAAGGGCAAGGAGGTGATTTTAGGTAGGCAAGCTGAGTATCAGAAAGCTGGCAGGTCCATAGGAGGGCCTACCAGCCAGATGCTTCTCAGGAGAATCTGGGGTTAAAAAAAGAAACGTAACACTAGGAGAGCTTAGGCACACGAGAAAAAATCTGCCTCTCAACTAGGACTGTTAAGATCCGGTGTTTGCACTTCAGAATTGCTAAGCTGCTATATAACGCATCTCCCACACAGTTCATCGTCCTTGTGACTGTCAGCTATCCAGTAAGTGCCCAGGAAGGCACAGCAGTGGCAGATGGGCCCCCCAACTCGCTCGCTCTCTTTCATGCTCTTTACATGAGTGATAACCCAAGAAGACAAGAGTCCAACCCGAGGCCTCCTTTGATTCCACACCTCCCGGGTTCTAGAAAGTGTTCTTGATCTTGGCTGCCACCAGTATCAGGATCTCGCCAATCTTCCTCTGCCAGTTGCTGATGTCCTTGGAGACCTCACACCACAGCTCCCCGTGGCGGGGCTCTGCATTTTCACAGCGCTTCCTCACCTCTTCTTGCTGCTCCTGCATCCGGGTGAAAGAAGGCACAGAGCTTGCCTTAACCATTCAGGCTGCAAGACACCTTCGGGAGACGCACAACACAATCTAGCTAGGTTGACTCGGAAATTCGGAAGATTCCTGGAGAACCCTGGTTCTGTTAAGGGTTCTTGCTTTAACAAGAGGATGTACAACTGCACCTGTTGTACATTAAAGCTGTACGTTAAAAGTACAGCTACAAAAGGGGACAAATCCACCCATCTACCTTCCACAAGTTACTCCACAGTGCTCAGCTGTGCCCAACCACTTCCGAACAGTCTTCAGAGCTAGGAAGAAGCACTCTGGCTAAGCAATGTGGGTGGGCGTGCTCCAGGTCCCCTCCCTTAAATGTTGCCATATGAAGGGACCTCGAAGGCGTCTTCTCGGTGGCCACCCCAGTCCCTTGGAACAGCCCCCCACCAGATATCAGAGGGACCCCTACCCTTTTAGCCTCTGTGAAGACCTGGCTCTTCCCCCAAGCATGGGGCTAGGATGGGGGTTGAGCTGGGAGGATGACTGGCCTGGCGCCTGGGGGGGAAGGGTATGTTTTTAACTATGTTTTATGGATTGTTGTGAGCCGCCTAGTCATTGTATGAGATAGGCAGCCATATAAGTCAAGTAAGTAAGTAAGTAAGTAAGTAAGTAAGTAAGTAAGTAAATAAACCCATTTCCCAACCACTCCCCCCTCTCCTCAACAGAATATTTAGGGAGGGAGCACAGTCTAATGACCAGAGACCCAATCCCAGGGAACAAAACTCTGGAGAACAGTTGAGAGATAAGGAAAAGGAATCTGGGAGGGAAAAGGAATTTCAACCGCCCAGGAGCTGGGAAATAACTTGGGAGTTGCAAATGCACTCTATGGAAGATTTGGGGGATGGAGCAGTTAGGATTCCCGACTACCAAAATACCCAGAATGCAGCTTTAATTATGCATATAATATCTGGGTTGCAAAAATATGGATGACCACTAGATAGAAACAAAGGGACCGAGTTTTCCGTATCTCTTTGCTGTCATTTAGCTGTCATCTGGATTTTTGCAGCTCGGACATATGCCTTAGCTCAACTCAACATTTTCACATCTGCAAACCAAAAGCCGCCTGACCCTGTTCCACCTTCGCTAAAGTTTCCCCCATCAGCAAAGTCTCTCCATAGAGTTCCTGTTCAAGCGACGCAACCGTTCCCTTACCTCGGTGCCATGCTGAAGCTCAAACTTATAAAAGAACGCCCAAGCATCTCCCAGGTCGGAATCTATCTTCACGGTCCGATGGAACCACTCTCGAGCCTTGGTTATTTTGCGTTCACTCCAGAACAACCTGCAGAGGAGGAGGAAGGAGAAGACAAGCTCAACCTCAGCCATTTTAAGATGTGTGGACTTCAACTCCCAGAATACTCCAGCCAGCAATGCTGGCTGGAGTATTCTGGGAGTTGAAGTCCACACATCTTAAAATGGCTGAGGTTGAGGAACCCTGAGCTAAGACAGTGTTTCTCAACCTTGGCAACTTTAAGATGTGTGGACTTCAGCTCCCGGAATTCCCCAGCCAGCCAGCATTCTGGGCGTTGACGTCCACACATCTTAAAGTTGCCAAGGTTGAGAAACGCTGAGCCAGGGAGACCACAGACGTCTTTCTGACCGAGACAGTCAGAGTCCTGAATAGCACAAGTCACATCCAATGGAGAAGGAAAAACTCTGGAGGGCCCCTTGGACTATTACTTGGCCCTTCGTTAAGAGAGGTGCGGCAACATTTCTATTCATTGTTCACCAAGAAGTGGCTCTGGAAATAGAATCACTGAGTTGGAAGAAGTTATTAATTCTGCCTGCTCTGTCTCAGGAAAAAAAAAATACGGTGGAATTTGGGGAGAAGCAAAACAGCAACAGCAACAGCAACGAAAAGAGCAGCAAGGATCTTCTGAAGTCTTTTCCAAGTGCAACTTTTTAAAAAAAGTTTCCTTCCCCAGAATTTTAGAGGACCAACAGGCCATGAGACCAGCTCTGTGCAAAACTCCCAATTAAAGCACCCCAGGCAGGTGGCTGCCCGGACTCCGCTTGAACACATTCAGAGGAGGAGCGCCCACTCCTTCCTTTGGTCGTCGGCTCATGCTGTTAGGTAAAACGTTCTAACATTCCACTGGAATCTGCCTCCTTCAATTTCAATCCAGGAATGACACGGAACAGGTATCGGCCTTCTCTGTGTCATCCTTCACCGATTCTTCTAAGCTCATTTGCTCAGTACCCATCTCCCTTACAGAACCTAATTCAACACCTGCAGAGGCAGCCCTAAACACACAGAAAATGTCAGCCCTTCCAGGTAAGCCAGACAGGAAACACGACCAGATGAGCTAATGCTACTTTATTGTAAGGCTACGTTAACGGAATCTTGCAAGTCTGAAAGTACAAACCTCCCGCCTTCCCTATTTATTTCTGGAGTGGTCAGGGTTGGTCTTTCCTAATTTCTTCTTTAGACCGTTACCCTCTCGTGGACTTCCTTTCCTTTTATCTGATCGTTCCCCAGACAGCACCTCTTCCCTCTGTTCTCCAAGGTCACCCTCACATCCCATCACAGAAAACATACGTATTTGGCCCACACTTGGCCTGGGATCAATAGGCATGATAATTTGGAAACGTCTAACTTGTCCATTTAGACTCTGGTCCATCAGAAAGGCTTGTTAGAAGTCCTACTGATGGATAGGAGCTACCCAAGGGGGATTTTGTTAACCAATTCCAACAGTGAAGTTTACAACACAATTAGATCTCATGCGGTTTGCATGGGGCCGCCCTTGAAGACCACTCGGAAGCTACACCTGGTCCAGAACACAGCGCCGCACACAGTATTGGGTGTCCCGGGGTTCACCCGAGCAACACCGCTGCTGTGTGAGCTGCACTGGCTTCCAGTTGCTTTCCGGGGGCAATTCAAAGTGCTGGTCATCACCTTGAAAGCCCTGCATGGCACAGGGCCAGGTTACTTGCGGGACCGCCTCTCCCTGAGGGCATCTGCCCGTCCTACCAGTTTGGATACGGTGGGCACGCTCGAGGCCCCTTCCCTGAAATCTTACCACCTAATGGGACCTAGAAAACGAGGCTTTTCCGTGGCCGCCCCTTCCTTATGGAACACCCTCCCCGCAGTGATCTGGCAGGCCTCCACCCTTTTAGCCTTTGGGGGGGGGGGGGGGTTAACCGTAATTTTATTAAAAAATACAATTACAACAATAAAAAATAATGCAAACTAAAGAAACAGAAAAAATAGAAGCTGCAGAAAAGAAAAATAGAAAAGAAAGAAAAAATAAGAAAATAGTATAGAAAATAGTATAGAAAAAGAAAAGAAATAAAGTGACTTCTCCCTTCATCACAAGTATAAACAATTTTAGTAACTTATTGCCTTCTCTTAAAATACAACCAAGGATCTCGTCTTTCCATACCCCATACCTTTTATTTTATTTATTTATTTGTTTGTTTTTCGGATTTATATAGCCGCCTATCTCACAAACAAGAGACTCTGGGCGGTGTACAAAGAGCTAAAAACAATAAATTGGTAAAGGTTCCCCCCGCACATTCGTGCAGTCGTGTCTGACTCTAGGGGCTGGTGCTCATCTCCGTTTGTTAGCCGAAGAGCCAGCGTTGTCCGAAGACGCTTCCGCGGTCATGTGGCCGGCATGACGCGTGTGGAACGCTGTTACCTACCCACCGAAGTGGTACCTATTCATCTACTTGCATTTGCATGCTTTCGAATTGCTAGGTTGGCAAGAGCTGGGGCGAGTGCGGGAGCTCACTCCGTCACGCGGGGCTAGGGTCTCGAACCTCCGAACTTGCGATCTTCCGATCAACAAGCCTGGCGTCTTACGCGCTGAGCCCCCACGCCCCTAAAAACAATAAATACATTAAAAATATTAAAAACTTTTAGCCTTTCGGAAGGCCATCAAGACCTGGCTTTTTACCCAGGCACTGGGATAGAACGAGGGTATCTGGAGCTGGTTGTGGGGCATCCCAAGGGCATGACTGATGCGCTCGGTCTTTGTTTTACGGCTTATGATTTTATAGTTACTGAGCTTTATTGTTGTTTGAGCCGCCCAGAGTTGTGTTTAAGATGGGCGGTCATGCAAATCTCAAATCAATAAATAAATAAATCCATCCTCCGATATAGCACTGCCTTTAAACATGGAAATCTATCAAAAGCAGAGCTGAAGACACTCAGCACAGTTTGTTTGTTTGTTTGTTTGTTTGTTTTATTCAATTTATATAGCTGCCCATCTCAAACCAGTGACTCTGGGTGGCCAACAATAATAAAAACAATCAACAATAAAAACAATACCAAAAAATTAAATATAAATATAAATACAGCCGAGAGATCTTAAAAACCATTAGTGTTAGCACAACCATGAAACGGGGCCCTTCGCACACTCAGGGCCCCAGGCCCAGGCACAAAGCCAGGTCTTCAAGGCCTTCCGAAAAGCCAAAAGGGTCGGGGCCATCCTAATCTCAGGAGGACGGATGTTCCAGAGGGCAGGCGCCACAGCAGAAAAGGCACGTCTCCTGGTCCCCGCCAGCCGACATTCGTTGGCTGATGGGACCCGGAGCATGCCCATCCTGCCGGACCGGATTGGACAGGTAGAAACAACTGGGAAAAGACGGTCCCTCAGGTAACCCGGTCCCAAGCCATGAAGGGCTTTAAAGGTGACAACCAGCACCTTGAATTGCACCCGGAAACACACCGGCAACCAATGCAGCTCCCGAAGCAGAGGTGTTACGTGTGCCAAGTAACACTATTTACACTATTTACAACCCGGGCAGCTGCATTCTGCACCAGCTGAAGCTTCCGAATGCTCTTCAAGGGCAGCCCCATGTAGAGCGCATTGCAGTAGTCCAGACGGGAGGTCACGAGGGCATGAGTGACAGTGAGTTGAGGAAGGCGACCAGATTGTGGGCTTACTTCTGAGTGTCCAGCTTTCCCTGCCTGTTATCCATTCTGAAATTTTCTTCTTCCTTTTAAAAGAAATCCTTCAGTCAAACAGCTGCACTGCTATTTTACAGGGACCGATTTTGCATACCAGCACAGAGGCTCAATCAAGACCCAGGGATTTCCATTTCTTGACATTTAATAAAAAGGCTGTCTGGCAGATCAAGCTGTTCCACCATGCATGTTTATGGTCTACTAAACATGATTGGGGGGGGGACTTGTAACTGCAAGAGCTGACAAGGAAAAAACTGCTACTTGCGAAGTGTGTAGCACAAAGTACTGGGACGTTGCTGAAAGCTATTTACAAGGCTTGTGCCTAAAAGAGAACCAAGCAAAGCCTGTTTGTCAGAGCAAGGGGAGAATCTTCATTATAGAACAGCAATCACTCACGGCTGAGCTGACAATTTTACTAGGGCTGTTAAAACCTTGCTTCCTTTCCAAGAAAAGGACCCTACAATTCACCTTGACATTTTCCAAGGCACGGCAGTGGTTTTCCATATTCAGAAAATGGTTTCCCGTGGAATTAAGTCTGATGGGCCCTTTCAGCGTCTGCAAGAGCCACAGAGGACTACTAAGTTGTAGAGACACGTTTCAGGGGACAGATGGAGGAACGATGCCCAGGCTCCCTGGATCCTTGCTCCACTCAGTCTGTGCCGGGAGGGGATCACAGAGCACAGCCAGTGCTCCTCTGCTCATTAAAGTAATGGAAAGAGACGGTGAGTGCTGCTCCGATGTCAGGGAAAGTGGCAGAAGAGACTCCCTGGCAGAACCCCAAGGACCCCATTGCATTTTCCCTAATATGTCACAGACAAACCTCAAGGTCCGAGGAATTCCAGGCAGGCTTAATTGCCAAAAAGCCTGGCATGAGCCAAGAGAAACGGAACAAGGCTGTCTCTGAACATATGCCAGCGCCTTTTGTTTTCTTCTCCGCAAAGAAAAACTTTCCCTCCCACCGAAGCTTCCATGAGCTGCCTTTTAATAAAAGGTGTTAGTCAGAAAAGGTGCCCCCAGATTCCCTCTCTCAAAATAATCCAGCCCACATTTTCCTTCCTTCCCTGCAGCATTTTCCCTTCAAAGGAAAATACAAAGTCTGGTGCATTGTGGTTTTATTTCATTTTCATCAACAGAAAACAGATAATTGTAGAAAGATAGCTTGCTATACGGTGACCAAGGGGTGTGCATGCTGTCTTCTCTTTTGTCTTCAGAGTGGTTAACAGCCTTTCTATCTCCCCCCCCCCACACACACACACACACAACTCCATTCCTTCTGTTCCATGTTAGTATGGAGAACGAGAGAGAAGTTAACTCTAAGTGGTGTTGAGGAATAACAAAAGCAATAAAGGAGACGTTTGAAATTAACCCTTGGCCTCCTTCCATCTTCTTTTTTTTTTTACTCCTTCCATCCAGTATCTGTAATTAGAATGAATCAGCATGGAAGCTTAAAGGTAAAGGTTCCCCCCGCACATTTGTGCAGTCGTGTCCGACTCTAGGGGCCGGTGCTCATCTCCGTTTGTTAGCCGAAGAGCCAGCGCTGTCCGAAGACGCTTCTGCGGTCATGTGGCCAGCATGATGCACGCGGAACGCTGTTACCATCCCACCGAAGTGGTACCTATTCATCTACTTGCATTTGCATGCTTTCGAATTGCTAGGTTGGCAAGAGTTGGGGCGAGTGCGGGAGCTCACTCCGTCACGCGGGGCTAGGGATTCGAACCTCCGAACTTGCGATCTTCCGATCGACAAGCCTGGCGTCTTACCCGCTGAGCCACCGTGCCCCTCAGAGCACCACAGAGATCTAAGGAGATCGGTCAAAGCAGCTTTGTTAAGTATGGGAAGACAGAACGAGCAATACCTGAATCTGAAATAGCGTGTCAAAGTCCATCTGCCCCTTCAGAGTTCCTGATCAGATATAAGTATTTCCAAAACAGAGAGGAAAAAGGGGATGAAGAAATCCTTGTAGTCCATTCATGAGTCCCAAAAGACCACTCCAGGATTTTTCATTATCAGCCAATGGGCAAATGGACTTTTTTTGAAGGCTGCAGTTAGTCAGACACCGTTTGGGTGTCTGACCCTATCCAGGAAGGGACAGATTCTTGATCATATGGCTCATATACAGTCTGATTTCACTTAGTGAAGTCTGCTCCGACAAACACGTTAGCATTAAGCCTAGCGATGGATTTTAAGAGTGTGCATATTTTTATAATCTGTCCCTAACCCACAGCGCAGGTCACATTTTCTCTAGGAACTGAAACGTGGAAGAATGAGCAGGCAGTGGTTTGCTGGTACAAACATTAATAAGAGTACAATAGAGTACGCTCCATGTAGCGTTTCATGTCATTTCACACAACTTCCTAGGCTCTCAGCCTTTAGCAAACCCTCCAGCAGACTGGAAGCTTGACATTTTTTTAAAACCATGATGATTCTGGATAGTATATCCAATTAATATCTGCTTGGGGGGATGTATTGTGTCTCCTTAAAATAAACAGGCATCATGACTTACTTGGCCACTGCCAGGAGGACGTGGGGATCGTGTTCACACTTCTTCAGAGCATCCACGCTCTTCGTCTTCCTTTGAGGTCTGGCCTCCAAAAAGATGGCTTCCGACCACAGATTTCCTAAAAGGCAGAAGAGGCAGAAGTCAAAACTGATCCAGGACTATCTCAAATTAATACTGCCAATGAAGAAGCCTTATAACCAAGAAAGTTCCATTGAGGAATCTTTGACTCCAGTCAATTTAGGGCAGTATTTCTCAACCTCAGCAACTTTAAGTTGTGTGGACTTCAACTCCTAGAATTCCCCAGCCAGCCATGCTGGCTGGGGAATTCTGGGAGTTGAAGTCCACACAGCTTAAAGTTGCTGAGGTTGAGAAACACTGCTTTAGGGCATACTTATTGTCAGAGAAGGGATAATGTTATCCTTTGCGAGGCTTGACGTGCCCATTTGACCATTTCAACTCCCCAAGAAGGCAAGCGAATGAAAAGGCCAAAACATTTGGCTCCCCTTGGTGGGGGGAAGAGACGGGGGACTATAAAATTGATGGCTTAATGCAGAGCTTTCCAAACTTTTCATGTTGGTGACACACACCAATGGCAGCGGCGGTGCAGCCTGCGGTGTCCTGGTCTGTCGCGCAAAAAACCTGGAAGCGCTGATATGGGGAACCAAAAGAAGCGGCACCCCCGCCAATCCACCCAGAGTCATTTGGAAGAAGGGCAGCATATAAATGAAATCAATAAATAAAATAATAAATGCCAACTTAAGACTTTTCTTTCAAGACATTTTTGCCCCACCATTTGCTTGGTTTTCATGCTTCCATGGGAATACAAATTTGAGATTTGGTGCTACTTTCCATTGGGGTTTAGTATTATGGCCTGTTTTCAACCAATACTAGTAAGCCCCCTTAGTACTCTACATTCTAAGAAAACTAGAACAAAAGAAATTCAAACCAGTAATAAAAAAGTAGTCTTAAAAAACCCCAGAGACCAGATAGCACAATTCACTTAGGGCTCTACAAGGACCCAAAGCAGAGAGACAAAATGGGTACTGCAGGCGGCAAGGTGGCGCTGAGTGCGGTACGCAAAGGCATGTCTTGCTAACAGCTTCCTACAGGGCTGGATGAAGACAGCCACAGATACAGGGCACCCCTTTTTCCCCCTAGCCCTCACCCGCAGGAGCCCCTGGGTCTTTCAGGTGCCCCTCCCCTCTCCCCCTCTATGCCCCCCCTTAACCTGGGGCTTTCCCTTTCTTCTGTGGTGAGCGGCCACCGGGCCTGTCACTCAGGCCATCCTCCCATCACCTGGGGCAGGGCCAGGAGCGTCTGGGTCTCTAGTGAAAGCTGACAACCGGGACCCCCTTGCTGACTGTGGCCTGGAGCCTCCAGCTTGGAGAATTCTCCTCCTCTTCCTCCTTCCCACCCCTGCATGCCTTAAATCTGCCAGTTTAAAAACAAGGTTCCCACACTTCTGAATCCAACCCAGTGCTGGGTAGGAAACGTTTCATGCAAGATATACCTGGCGTAGAGTATTTGCAGGAGGCACCGTATGCGGACTACTCTGACTGTCACAGTAGGTTACAGCAACCTGAACATATGTACTCCCTTTCCTGGCTTAATACAAGAACCGCTTGGCGCAGAAAGTTGGCCCCAGGGTCCCTCCTGGCATTGGACGAGCCAGTAACAAAGCAGCAGGAGGAGGAACCCACCGAGGTGTGGAATTTTAATCGCAGCAGACAGACCCACACACAAAACTCAGTTCTCATCTCTTCAAACAAGGTCAAAGACGACCTTCGGAGAAAGATGGGCCAGGAAACCGAAACACTCCATGGGGAAGGTGCTTGATCAGCTCCTCGCAGAACAAGGACGTTCCTACAGAGGCCTGTTGCAAGTGGGACATTAGTGGACCAAGCAGTCCTTTGGGGGGAGATGGGCGGCGGCAAAATTTGAAAAAATAAATAAATAAATCCAGGAAAGGCCAAGTGATTCCAAAATAGGCTGAAGACTTGCTCCTCTTTTCTAGCTAAGAGATGAAAGCTAGAGTCAGTTTTCAGTCAGTTAAAAACTCCCCGAAGAGAATGATTATTTCTTTCATTAATCACAGTGGGAATGTTAATAGTCTGCCATGTTTTCCGCAGAGGTTCTCCACAGGGTAAGAAATAGCTCTCGTATATTTCCCCAAACTGGTTCATTTGCTTTTTGTGCACACAAAAATAACGGGGATATTCAAATGAAGTCCTTGATTGATTGCTCCGAGCTCTGTGCATTGGTTTACTGCTCAAATCCTCACTCCAAACCATGAGTGCCTTTTAACAATGTCGAGCTTTTTTTTCATGGCTGAAGAACCCTACTCAGAATGAATGGGGAAGAATGAATTCACCAGGTTTGGATCAAAACGCTCAGCGGCACCGTAAGACCCAACATCTATTCTGGTTCATGTTTTCTATGGGCTGCAATAGAATTGACGGCGGGGGGGGCAGAAACGGCCTTTCTCTATGAATGACTTCAGATGTTGCACTCTAATGAGGAAGATGTGATCAGCATGGCTGCACTTATCTCCCGAAGAAAGCAAGTGCTATTTGAGGAGGTCACAAGTGTTATTTCACACTGGGATCTGCAGCAAAATGATGCAGACTAGCCGTAGTTTGAAGCAGACAACTCAGAACTGGAGCCCTGGAGCTGTTCATATCCCTTTTTGGGGGGGAGGGAATAGTACAGGAGGGGAGATTTAAAAAGGAACCGTGCTTTTAAACGTCTTGAATCCCTGCTCCCTCCCACATGTGGAATAGAGCAAAGAGCCTGATTATAGAGGAAGAGGGAAGTATCTAGAGTTGGAATAAGAAAAATTTCTCCCTTCCTTCCCAAAGGTGAATCATACTGGCTGGATTCCCATACTGTACTAAGCCTCTGTTAGCTTTAACCATTGTTGTTTAAACAGGCCATAATATCTCATTTATAAGCTATGTTTTATAAATCATACAGGTAGTCCTCGACTTACAACCACAATTGGGACCAGAACGTCCATTGCTAAGCGAGGCGGTCGTTAAGTGAGTAATGCCCGATTTTAGACCTTTTTTGCCACGGTTGTTAAGAATCACACTGTTGTTAAGCAAATCCGACTTCCCCCATTGACTTTGCTTGTCAGAAGCTGGTTGGGAAGGTTGCAAATGGTGACCCCGGGATGCAGCAACTGTTGTAAATACATGCCGGTTGCCAAGCACCTGAATTTTGATCACGTGACCACCGGGAAGCTGTGATGGTCATAAGTGCGAGGTCCGGCCGTAAGTCACTTTTCCCAGAGCCGTCGTGACTTCAAACGGTCACTAAACGAATGGTTGTAAGTTGAGGACTACCTGTACTGACTAGGTAATTATCAGCCCCATGAGGTAAACCAGACCATGAAATCAATTCCACAGGAAGGCTAAAACTACTTTTACTGAGAGTGGCTACAATAACAGAATCTTGCAAGTCTGATTGCGTTGTCCCTCCTCTTCTTTCTTATACCCCAGTGAGTCTGGGAAGTGTCTGCCCAAGTCACTTCCAAACGTTATCTCGTAGTTCTGGACTTAAAAAAAAGCTTCAGCCCCTTTTACTTAGGTACCGGTTCTGGCATATCTCCCTCAAGGTCATCTTCTCCACTCTCTACAGCAGGGTTCCTCAACCTCAGCCATTTTAAGATGTGTGGACTTCAACTCCCAGAATACTCCAGCCAGCATGGCTGGCTGGAGTATTCTGGGAGTTGAAGTCCACACATCTTAAAATGGCTGAGGTTGAGGAACCCTGCTCTACAGCAGTGTTTCTCAACCTTAGCAAGTTTAAGATGCGCGAACTTCAACTCCCAGAATTCCCCAGCCAGCATGCTTAAACTTGCTAAGGTTGATAAACACTACTTTAGAGCAATGAAGCATGGAATCAACTACATGTCATAAAAAGACATGAATGGTGTGCATACTAACATACCTTTGCCTAATCTCTGCACAAATTTCTATAGCCGGGGTCATAAAGAAAGCATACAGTGTTATCATTAAACAATACTTGGTTGTTTGCTGCTCTGTACTTATTTTGGGCATATGCTCCATTGCAATTCAACAACACAGAACAATGCACTTTTGGGTAAGAAACCATTCAGGAATGCTGCAGAATTATTGCCCAATCTCTTAAGTCTGCAGATTAAGGCCCACCCTCTTGCACACATCCCCTCTTTCGCTGTTAAGAAGGTAGCTTTGCAACAAAGCAAATCCAACCAGAAGAGCATTCGGCGCAGACTGGGCCATACTGGGGAGGACGCTGAAAAGGGGGAATCGATGCAGAAGAGTAAGGGAGGGACAAGGACAGAAGACTACTAGGACCAGGGGAGAAAAAACAGACCAAGAATCATAGCTTCAAGCAATATGCTAGTCTAAAATGAAGTGGACTAGCTTGTGACTCAAGTATTGTGTGAACTCAGCCATATGGGTTAATTCCATAAATTGAGGGTGAAATAAACCCACGCCTAACTGATCATGGTTGTGAATATTCAGCTACAGGTAGCCCTCGACTTACGACCATTTAACGACGGTCCAAGGTTACAACAGCCTCAGAATGGGTGCTGTACGGCCTGTAAAGCACTTCTGAGCGTCGTAAAACATCGCACCACCACTCCGCAGTCACATGATCGCATTTCAGGCGCTTGGCAACCAGCTTGCATTTATGACCGGTTGCAGCGTCCCGCGGTCACGTGATCACGTTTTGTGAGTTTTTTGCCGTTTTCCGGCAAAACACACCCACTGGAGAAGCTGGATTTGCTTAACCACCGTGGTGATTCACTTAACGGCATGTGATTCACTTAGTGACCACCGTAAAAATGGTCATAAAATCGGGTCGTGTCACATGGTGACTCGACTTATGACTGCATTGACTTACGATGGAAATTCTGGTCCCAACTGTGGTCGTAAGTTGAGGACTACCTGTAGCATACATACACTTTCCAATGATCTTCAGCCTCTTTTGTGGAAGAAAATACTGTCCAATACCAAGAGATGTCAGGCTTACTAGACATTCTCACTGTTTTGGGACCCCAACTGTTCCTTGACTCAAGTTCTGCCTTTCTGGCACAGGGCTTGCTTTCAATCCGCCATCACTCACAGGTCAGTCAACGGCCTCTGGGATCAGCAGTCAGCTAGCTGCTGTGAGCCGCCCAAACCCCTGCATTTGAGATGGGCTGGCTATACAAATGGAAGCAATAAATAAATAAAGTGATAAGAGTCCCCTATTCGGGGAGATGGGCGGGGATAAATTTAGATAATAAATAAAATAAACTGTTTAATAGCTTCCTAGTCAATACTTCCCATGTCCTGGGGAACAGCCAACCTTCTCCATAAAAAGATTCGCGTTCCCAGATTGCACGAGATCTACTGAAATATCGAAGCACGGGAAGTAAGAGTTGAAGGTCATCGAGTCCAAGTCTCTGCCCAGGGCTGGAATCCAAGAAATACTCCAAAAACCCACTCATATTGCAGCTTTTGCTCAGCAAAGAAAACGTCATAAATACAAGGGGCCATCAGATAAGGAGGTCTCTTACTCAAACTAAGTGGCAGTGATTGCTGGCTTCCCGGCCATGCAATGCGTACTTTAAAAAAACAAAGAAAAGAAATTAAAGTGTAAGTTGAGCAAAGTGCAAAACTGGAATGATGTCTTTCCTACCTGAATTGGGACACTCTTGCAGTGCTTTCGCCATCAAAGTATTTGCGATGTTCTTCAGCCCAGCTCTGTACTCTAACCGCACCGATTCCAGCCTGCAGAAAGACAGAGCACCGGGTTTTGGTTGTGAAGGCTGGAAGAGCGAGCTCCAGAAAGGCTTCCCGCAAACCTCCACAGGATTTCCTCCTCACCACAAATCTTGGTTCCTGGGATTCTTCAGACGAGATTTCTCCAAGATGGCTCTGGCCCGTGTGAGCTGACCAACCTTCTCTTCCAGCCTGGACAGCAGCAACCAAAGGGGGATGGAGCCAGGGCATTTCTTCAGCTGTTGGGGAGTGGAAGGTAGAGAAAATGTTAGGAGAGAGGAACATCACGGACAGTCTCCTCTGCAGCAAGGGAGAGCCCCTTTTCCACCGTCATGGGATGAAAGGCCAGACAAAAATCCCCTGGTCCCTGGACCACCGACTGATGGTTCAGAGGGGTGCATTTCCAGAGTTCACGACTTAGTGATCAGGCACTTCAAACAGCTAATCTGATCAAGTTTCAGGTTTCTATGTCTGTCATTAATTTCTGTGGAAGAGAAATGCGGAGGGATTGCAGAATATTGGGGAAATATTTGCTCTATATGGTACATTTCTGGCCCTCATCTGCAAGGGTCCATGACAGCCTACGCTGGAAGCTGGACCTTTGCCGTTTTCTTTAGGCTTCCCAAAGGGATCTCGATGGCAGAGTCATATACACAGTAATAAACACATTTTCAGACAGCCCGTGATCTTCTCAGAACACTACAGAGGAGCTGGCCTTACCCCTTGATTATAGGCATCTCGGGCTTTCTCAATCAGCTCGTCCTGCTCCTCTATCTGGCCTTTCATCATCCACAGCTTGGGGAAGTCTTCATAGTGCCTCAGCGCTTCTTCACAGAGTTCTTGAGCTGCAGCGATGTTCCCAAGCACCCATTCGAGTTTGACCGACTTCATGAAGACCTGGAAAGATGCAGGGAACGTTCACCTTTGACCCTAATCCAAGTGAACCCCCATCTTCCAAGACTTTTTATATCCACACACACACTCACCAGAGGTTTTGAGGACTACCACAATCGCCAGATGCAACTGTTCTGCACTTAAAAGTCTATTCAATTACACTGACTGTAATACCATAGCAGCTTCTTTCAAGTTTCTCGTAAGCTACTTCCAGCTCTTAGAAAGGAAAAATGGGGATATTGCAAACTATGTAGTCAGTTGTGTATTTTGTTACCTATTTAGCAATGTCTTAGGGAAAAAATGAGAAAAATCAGACTACGAACTTTTAAAATAATAAAGTAATAGTAGTAGTTATAGCACGTGAGCCAGTTTGGTCTAGTGCAGGGCTTTCCAAACTTTTGCCGTTGGCGACACACCAACGGCTGGCCCACAAAAACGCGGAAGTGCCGCACCCAGTGCCGGGCAAAAAACGGATGTGCCGGCGGCGGTGCTTCCGGGTTGCCGCCACAGCGGCAGCGGCTGCCCCTTCGAAAGGGCAGGCTCCGGGGACCCCGAAAATGCCCTCGGTTCCGGCAGGGAGGCGAAAAGCCTCCCACGCTGCCGAGCTTTCCGCCGCTCAGCTGATGCGCGGGCAGAATTTCCACCTCAGCCCCCATCAGCTGTGCCGGCTGCGTGCGCGCGGGCGGGGAGGCTTTTCGCCTCCCTGCCGGAACCGAGGGCATTTTCGGGGTCCCCGGAGCCTGCCCTTTCGAAGGGGCAGCCGCTGCGCGGCAACCCAGAAGCACTGCCGGCGCTTCCGGGTTGTCACGCGACACACTTGGGGCCCCCAGGCGACACAGTCTTGTGTCGTGACACACAGTTTGGAAAGCCCTGGTCTAGTGGTTAAGGTGCCAGCCTAGAAACCAGAAGACTGTGAGTTCTAGTCCCACCTTAGGCACAAAACCAGCTTGGGCCAGTCACTCTCATTCAGCCCTAGGAAAAAGAAGGCAGTGACAAGCCACTTCCAAAATCTTGCCAAGCACTTGTCCAGGCACTTGCCAGGAGTCAACACTGACTCGAAGGCACAACAACAACAAAGTTATAGCACTAAGCACAATAACAACTTAATTCCTTAATTTATTGTCCTTCATTTAATTCCATCTCCATCTGGATTTATAATTATTTATTAATTTTATATATTGTACATTGATGTTTTATCCTGTTTTAATCTATTTTATTGTAAACCGCCCAGAGTTCCCCGTTGGGGGAGATGGGCGGTTATATAAATTTAAATAAATAAATAAAATAAAAATAAACAACATTAAAACAGTGTGTGGAGGACATATATTGAAGTGGGTGAAAAATATACACCAGGGCGTTTAACCAATGAAAGAATCTAGGAAATGGCCCTATCACCCTTGGGTGACTTTTATTGGCACATTTTAATGGTATCCAGCAGATCAATTCCTTTTTAAGCAACACAAAGAGGCTGGGCTCTCTCACAAAACATTCTGAAGAGGCATGACAACATCAACTTAGCAAAGATCTACTGCAGGCCCTTACCCTCTTCAGTCACACAACGCAGGTCACTCTAAGTGTTTTTCAAACTTGGCAGCTTGAAGATGTGTGGACTTCAACTCCCAGAATTCCACAGCCAGCATGTTTTAAGCAGTGGTTCTTTTTAGCCCACCTCTAGCTGACCCACTGCACAGCAGCAGTCGCCATGACTACAAGTCTATTTGAAGTGGGGAATGTGCTTTGTTTCAAGCTTGGAATAAAAGAGCCCCACTCAAAAGCCTTTGAGTTGGCAGTTTCCCATCGGAATTAAGCAGCAAAGGGTCTTGAGTGTTTGATTCTGACCCTGAAATAACACTATTGAAGCATAGCTGCTCTGTTCTGAGCTTGGACCCAGAAAGTCTATTTCAACGTTGTCTTCTATGACCAGGAGACTCAAAATGCTGCTACTCAAAACAGCCCGAGTTTGTTCCAAGGTCAAACAAAATGTTCTAACCTCAATGCAAAACTTGTAGAATATATGTTTTGTTTTGGATTTGAATGTTAAACACAACCCTGACACGAGACATAAATACACTAGGACAGTGTTTCTCAACCTTGGCAGCTTGAAGATGCCTTCTCTGCGATAGCACCCGCCCTGTGGAATATCTTGCCCCCACAGGTGAGGCGGGCGCCCTCGCTCCTGGACTTCCGGAGGTCTTTAAAGACCTGGTTCTGCCGCCTTGCTTGGGACAAAGGAAGTAATAGTTCCTCCTGGGGGTGGTTGGCTTAGTGGTGTCCTCCTTTTAAGATCTTGCCATCATTTGGATTTTTACTATTTATTATTGGATTGTATTTTAAGATTTATAGGTTTTTAGTTTTAATATTTTATTGTAAACTGCCCAGAGTCTACTTTTGTAGAGATGGGCGGTGATAAATTTGACAAATAAATAAATAAGTAAGTAAGTAAGTAAGTAAGTAAGTAAGAAGGATGGATGGATGGATGGATGGATGGATGGATGGATGGATGGATGGATGGATGGATGGGCGGGCGGGCGGACTTCAACTTCCCCAGCATGGCTGGCCTGGGAATTCTGGGAGTTGCAGTCCACACATCTTCAAGCTGCCAAGGTTGAGAAATATACTAGGATCTTTAAGGAGCAGGGTGGGCTGTTTTCTCTTCTGTAACACAATTATTTCATTCAGACCTGGGAACATCCCCCCCCCCCCTCAGTGGTAGAGAACAAGCTTTCTGGGTAGAAGGGTATATCCAGCTAAGCGGATGAGCTCAAAAGACAGATTTAGGTATTCACTGAATGCGGCTGCAGCTATTTCAACAGAATTGCATCCCGCAAGCAGAGTGGGGCTTACTCTAGCTGTTGGGGCACTGCTACGGGCCTTGGCCAACAGCCGCCTTGCTCGTTCGTATTCGTTGTTTTCGGATTCCAACTTCACAGCAGCCAGCCAGATCTCTTCACTGTTGGGATTGGCCTGAAAAACAGTCACACGCACAGGCGGGAAAGGAGCGTCAGAAAATTCCAAGGCCCACTTCATCAACTGTATGTATCAAGCCGAATATTCCTCTTCTTCTGTTCTGTTATTAGGGGCACTTTGTGCTGGCTAGGCGTAGATCGTGAAGGCTGGAAATGGGGAAATGGAAGATCCAGATCCTAACTTCCTCAACAGAGGTTGGCAATAGGCTTCCCAACGGATCATCTGGAGCTCTGGGTCAGTGCTCAGAGGTCCAGCTTCTGTTTGCACCCACAGGGCCCCCGATGGGTGAAGGCAGCCTGGAAAAAACGCCTGCATTGAACTCTGCAGAGCTGCTGCACTTAGCGGGGACGGCACAGAGCAAGACAGGCCAACAGCCTGGCTCATATAAGGAAGCTTCCTAGGTTCCTGGATGAAACAACACGAGCTACTGTATGTGTAGTTGTGGACATATGGATATTCAAACCATTGAACCAGGTGTGATCAATGGAATCTGGTCCAGAGGTGGATCCAACACCTGCTTGGATGGGCCAGTTTCTCTTGGGGCTGCCGAGCTTAATGGAGCAGGAGGCCCAAGCCTCGCCCAGTTCAGTACTGTGGATTTTTTCTGTGTGTCTGTGCAAGGCACATGGCCCATAAGCTGAGACAGCTCTAGTTTCACAGGTCCCGCTGGCTGGGCTGGTCATCTGGGCCAGACCCACAAGCCAGAGGTTCTCCATCCCAGCTCTAAGTAACAGCTGGCAAGAGATAAAACAGGCCTCTCTAAGGACAAAAAGGAAATTGTGGAGAGAAGGCACGTCCTTCAGTGGGTGCTCCAAAAGAACTGGGATGTGAATTAAGAAGAGGGTGGGGAAAAAGGTATGCACCATGCAAAATATTACACTGTGCAACCCTCCAAGTATTGCAGGCAGCCCAGCACTTCTCTTCAGTGTTTGAGCACGGGCGATTTTTGCAATTGGAAAAGAGCCAGAAAGGACCACAACGGGTCCTAAACCACTTCAATGGATTGGTAGATTGTATTCTAAATTTCATAGTGGGCGAAGCTACTTTATCACTGCATGAAGCCAACAGAACCTCAAGGATATCATGTTCTTGGAGTGTTTTCCCTTTAGTTTCATAAACACATTTTCATTCTCCCATGTTTTAATTTTTTTCCCCTTTTGAAAAACCTGTTGATCTACATCATGTTCTTTTCTCTCTCTCTCTCTCTCTCTCTCTCTCTCCCTCTCCCTCTCCCTCTCCCTCTCCCTCTCCCTCTCCCTCCCTCCCTCCCTCCCTCTCTCTCTCTCTCTCTTTTTTTTTTAAACCAACCTGGAAGCTTTTAGGGCAGATGGCCTGTAGCACCTCTAAATAAATCTAAAATACTGCAGGCCCTCTGTTCCAAAGCGGTCACTGCGGAAGGGAAGGACCCCGTGAAAGCTGTGCATGCTCACCTGGAAAGCCAACGCCAGAATGCTCCTGGCAGCAGGGACGTCTCCAGCCAGCCACTTGGACTTTGCCCCCATGAGCCACAAGACTTCAGCTTTGGGGCAGTGAGCTACAGCTCTTTGCAAGAGAGCTTCCAAAGATTCCCTGCAAGAACACGAGAGCCCAAGGAAATTGGTGTTGGTGATTACCTTTAAAGCCCTATATGGCATAGGGCCAGGGTACCTGAGGGACCGTCTCGTCCCGATGACGTCGTCCCGCCCCACCCGTGCGTGCAGAGAGGGCATGCTTCGGACCCCCTCAACAAGAGAATTCCATCTAGCGGGGTCCAGGAGGCGTGCCTTCTCTGCGACAGCGCCCGCTTTATGGAACATCTTGCCCCCGGAGGCGAGACTGGCCCCTTCACTCCTGGCCTTTCGGAAGGCCATTAAGACCTGGCTTTGCCACCTGGCCTGGGACGACAGAGGCAGTAGTGCCTACTGGGGTTGGCTGGCCCCGTAGGTGATCTGTGCTACGGTCCTCAAGCCATCTTGGATTTTATTTATTTTATTTTATATTGGATATATTTTTATATATCTTCTTTTTGTATTGTTTTTTAAATTTTTTAAATTTTAATTATTGTAACCCGCCCAGAGTCCCTTGCATGGGAGATGGGCGGGGAATAAATTAAATAAATAAATAAATAAATAAATAATAATAATAATAATAATAATAATAATAATAAAAAATTAGAATGCAATGGTCTGGGCACCTGACTTGCTGAAAGCCAGGATGAGCAACACTTCCTCTCCTGGTGTCCAGAACTGAAACCCACCGGAGGCAGAAAATTCTGCACTACACCTATTCTGCTGCCCACCTCTCAAATGATCAATTCAGTTTCTGTAAAGCTCTCTTCAAAATGGTTCCTAAGTAACTGGGAAAGGCAAAGAAAAAAAGGAGATAGTCTAAGCGACCCATTTTTATTCACGCAAGCCAAAGCTGTTCCAAGAGCTGTCTTCTATTGATTACACTATGATTGTGCTCACACAACATGCTTAATAAAGCCAGGTCAAGTCCTAACAGCTGCATTTACAGCTTGGGTAGCGTTAACCTTGGTTACGGTTTCTGCGGCTGGGCATGTTGTCCAAATCCAGCCTGTTTGGTTGATTCATAATTCAATGTACTGTGTGAACCCCCAAAGGGGTTAACTCCATCACCAGGTTAAATATACTGCACGAGCACAAAGCACGGATCAGAGTGTTAAAGATCTTAAGTCCTACACATCAGATTACTAGAAGGACAGAAAGAGTTTAGCAGCGATGGTGATTTTAAATTAAAGAGGCAATATGCAATTTTTAAAAGATGCTCCACAGGCATCCCTTAGAGGCCCTGTCATGTTACTAATCTTGTGGTTGACAATCAAAAGAGATTGTTCCCATCCAGAAGGGCCAAGAAACTGACAATGGAAAAAGCCTCAGGGGCGTAGCGTCAAGAGGCCGTAATTCACCAACTGCATTTCTATGTATTAAAAACAGAGCTGTAGGAAAAGCACCCTGTATCTGTTCCCCTCCAGCTACAACAAATGAAGCTAAACCTTCATAGGAGCAATCACCACAACCTGTTTCCAGTAGAATTTTTGCAAAGCAGCACAAGGGGATGTACCTGGTTCCGTGATTCTTTTCAAAATAGGCTGCTCGGAGCCAGACGCTCTTCTTGCTGGGGAATACTTGCAGGGCATAAGCGTAAATTGCCCTGGCACACTCCAAGGCATTGTGAGCCACACACTATGGAAAAAAGGAACGTGCGTGAAACAAGCCATTTTTAGTTACCTCTCATCATCTTATGTGTATATTCAAGAAGATTTTTTGCAGACTACTATGTCAGAAACCAATTCTACTTTATGTAAATGTTTCCATAAACCCCATCTAAAATTTTCATGGTGCATTAACGTTCGCTTTTTAAATGTACAGCAGTGTTTCTCAACCTTATCAGCTTTAAGACGTGGGGACTTCAACTCCCAGCAGGCGGAGAAACACTGTGTAGAGGGACAAAGCCCAACAAAGCATCCCACGTTTCTGAGGGTTGTTGGTCCAGTTGTGACTTACGCAAAAATCAGGCTATGCAAATTTTACAGAACAGAACAGTTATATTCAACAGCAATGCCCTCTTATTCTTTTAAGTAAATGTTCACGTAATGTGCTAAGCCCAGATGACACAAAAAAAACCCTGCCGCATGCCATAATATGAAGTGCCCAAAGAAATAAACCACGGCATGGTTATCACGAGGGCCCGTTCCACGCAAGCCAAGACAACGGTTGGATTCCTCAACATGCCGAACCACAAAGAACCCATTCAGCAAGTTGTGCCAAACTAGCCGTTATGCACAAAATACTGAGTTACACACCCACCAAACACACCCAACTTAAATTGCAGTTCAGAGTTTTTGCTTACATCAGAAGATGACTAGAATCAGTTTTTAGAGAGAGCCCCTGTCCCAAAACCAAGCAGAGGTGCCAACTGATAAAAGTGATCAAATAAAAAATGGGAGGAATGGGTGAGACAGGCTGCACTGTTCCGCCCCTAATTTTGCCACTTGGGCCCATCATCAGCTTCACACCTGAGGTCTGCACTTACACTATCAGCATCTTCCATCCAGGTGTGTTTCCGGTCTTCCTCCTCGATCCCAATTCCAATCACCGCTCTCATGACTGCCTGGCATGTGGCCACGCTTCCAGCTTTATCACATTCTTCAGCATCCTGGAAGGATTTATTTTGACATCTGTCAGCCAGGGCAAGAGTGTGGCAATTCCACCCAACCACACCCATGCTGGAAGCTTCACTTTGTCATAAACTGGCAATGCCCGTAACTGAACTGGCTGTTCTGCCCTCTTGCCACCGCACTTTCACCCAGGCAGAGGTGAGAGGCCACAGTATCTTAGAAAAGTACACGTTCAGGCTAAGTATCTTTCATTTCCAATGGGGAAAAAAACAGTGGTAATAATTCTATCATCTCTAAAAATTCACATGGCACATTAAAGCAATTATCAACACTGAGAGATACATGAGTTTCATTAGTTCACAGAAAAACAAGTGTAACGTACCGATTAAATATTTAACTATAACTGAACGAACCAGACAAACACAATCGCTCTTCTACTGCGCGCTTTGCATCCCCCCCGTATTAGTCCCTCTGCACCCCAGCCATCCCTCCCATCTATTTCTGGCAGATTCCAGAAGAGCAGCTGTTTCAATCCATAGCATCTAAAATATTCATGTATTTCTTGTAGCCCAAGCTTCCACAGAATTGTTATGAAATGCACTGGGGCCCATTAGACATTTTCCAATATATTTCCGCATCTGTTTATTCTATTCCAGATCGTATTGTAGCACCCGCCCTGAACACATATATACACGGTATAATGGTCTAAAACAGCCTTTCCCAGCTTGGTGCCTTGAGTAATTCGGGAGACATAGTCTCAAAAGGCCTGGAAGACACCAGATTAGAAACAGGATCGTTGTTAAGCCAGGCTTTCAAAGAGAAATGCCCAATAAGTACCTGGATCCACTGCTCTCGGTTTATTTCCACCCCATTAGCCCGTAACGAGGTGATGGCTCGGTCAATGATCTTCTCCACCATTTGAGTGTTCCCGTTAGCCTCCTCAAGCTTGGCAGCTGTAATCCAGATGTGCCTGTCGGTTGGAATGTTCTCACGGGCCTTGTTTAAGACCTTACGGGCATTTTCGTAGGTTTCGAGTCTTGCCAGGGCAAGCCACAGCTGGAACAAATGAACCGAAAAAGTTGGCATGAAGGCTACCAACCTGCAAGTGACGTTTCCTTCTAGATCAGCATTTTTCAAACTTTTTCAAGCATGCTGGCTGGGGAATTCTGGGAGTCGAAGTCCACACGTCTTTAAGTTGCCAAGTTTGAAAAACCCTGTTCTACATCAAATCCTGGTGATTATGTGGACAGACCCGTGTTGTTTACTTGGCAACAGTATGAACCTTCCCAATTAGCTTACCACTTTGGGATTTCCTGGAGCTGAATTCAGATAAACCCAGTGGTCTCCTATCCAAACGCCATGGAGAAGTGACCTTGCTTATCTTTTTCAAGATCAGCCAGATGCTGCCAGATGCGTTGACTACAGAGATAACTACCGTACAAATGCGTACGCTAGAGCAGGGTTTCTCAACCAGGGTTCCATGGCACGCTAGGATTCCACGAGAGGTCAGCGGGGGTTCCCTGGGAGTTCACGATTTATTTTAAAAATTATTTCAAACTTGGGCAACTTCACATTAAAGAGGTAAGTTTCATTCTTTATTTTTAGTTTAAGAACACGGTTAATGCATATCTACAGGCCTACCCATGAAACGAATAATTTTGTAACTTCTGGCCTATGTTTGAGCCTGAACGTGCCTGAAAAATATTTCAAGGGTTCCTCCAGGGTCCAAAGGTTGAGAAAGGCTGCACTAGATTCTCCCATTTCTTTTCTTTTGCAACAAACAAAAATGAGATCATAAGAACTGAACCAAAAAAGAAAATACAGACATGCCGAGTGATAAAAGGACCCAGAAGTGCTCTCAGAAATCCCCAAAGCTGTTTGTGCTTCAACTAGCCAAATCTTTTCACTAATTCTAAGAAAATCTCATCTAGATGGCATAGCTGCACTGAGAATATCTTTCTCAGAAGATGGGTGTGAGAAAAAGGAAGAGCATTTATCTGTATGCTGCTACTTTCTGTCCCATAGTCAGAGCATGTTAGCCCATTTCAAAACTGATCAGAGTTCATTTATTGTTGCCGCAATATTGAGGCCAGTATTGAGTGGCAATGGCAATGGGTGCAAATGTTGGAAGAACTGAAAGACAAGGTTAGAGACAGATCGTCATGGAGGAAATCTATCTATGTGGTCGCTAGGAGTCAAAAACAACTTGATGGCACATAGTCAGTCAATCAATCAACCGTGAGGCCTGCAAGGAAAAGCACAGAGGGAGTTTGCGCCAGAAAGGAAAAGCTTTGAGGGGAAGCAAGGCAGACGTTGGCCCAACAGCCTGCTCCAACGTGGTTAAGGTAAAGGTTCCCCCCACACATTTGTGCAGTCGTGTGAAGAGAGGACTCACTGGAAAAGACCCTGATGCTGGGAAAGACTGAAGGCAAAAGGAGAAGGGGACGGCAGAGGGTGAGATGGTTAGATAGCATCACCGATGTAATGAACATGAATTTGAGTAAACTCCGGGAGGCAGTGGAGGACAGGAAGGCCTGGCGTGCTATGGTCCATGAGGTCACGAAGAGTCGGACACGACTAAACGACTGAACAACAACAACAAAAGTCCGACTCTAGGGGCCGGTGCTCATCTCCGTCACTTAGCCAAAGAGCCAGTGTTGTCCAAAGATGCTTCCATGGTCATGTGGCCGGCATGACGCACGCGGAACGCTGTTACCTTCCCACCGAAGTGGCACCTATTTATCTACATGCATTTCCATGCTTTCAAATTGCTAGGTTGGCAAGAACTGGGGCGAGTGCGGGAGCTCACTCCGTCACGCGGGACTAGGGATTCGAATCTCCGAACTTGCGATCTTCTGATCAACAAACCTGGCATCTTACCCGCTGAGCCACCACGCCCAACGTGGTTAAACATGGTTAAATGCCTGGCAGGATAAACTCAATCTTAGTACAGTGTGCATTTAGAAATACACTATTGCAGCATCTCACAGTTCATCTTTCATTTAAGTGTTTTTAAAAGATTGTAACAAAGTGAGTGTATGAAGGGGAAAAAACTGCTTCTCCCCATCCCACACTATTACATCTCAAAAGACCTATGTTATTAGTAGATGCTAGTTTAGTACTGCTCCAGCAAAGGAGATCGTTACCTTGTCGTGGTGCTGGAGCTTGAGCACCTCAATGAAACCATGAGCTAAACCGTGAAGGGACACCCAAGACGGGAAGGTCGTGGCAGAGAGGTCAGACTAAATACGATCCCTGGGGAAGGTAATGGCAACCCACCCCAGTATTCTTGCCATGAAAACTAAATGGATCAGTACAACCAAAGATATGTCGGTATACCATCGGAAGATGGGACTCCCAGGTCGGAAGATGGTCAAAATGCTACTGGGGAGGAACAGAGGATACGTTCAACTAGCCCCAGATGTGATGACGCAGCTAGCTCAAAGCCGAAAGGATGGCTAGCGGCCGACGGTGCTGGTGGTGAACGACGAATCCGATGTTCTAAAGATCAACACACCATAGGAACCTGGAATGTAAGATCTATGAGCCAGGGCAAATTGGATGTGGTTATTGGTGAGATGTCAAGATTAAATATAGACATTTTAGGTGTCAGTGAACTGAAATGGACTGGAATGGGCCACTTCACATCAGATGACCACCAGATCTACTACTGTGGACAAGAGGACCACAGAAGAAATGGAGTAGCCTTCATAATTAATAATAAAGTGGCTAAAGCAGTGCTTGGATACAATCCAAAAAACGATAGAATGATCTCAATTCGAATTCAGGGTAAGCCATTTAACATCACAGTGATCCAAATATACGCCCCAACCACAGATGCTGAAGAAGCAGAAGTAGATCAGTTCTATGAGGATCTGCAGCACCTACTGGATAATACACCAAAAAGAGATGTTATTTTCATTACAGGAGACTGGAATGCTAAGGTGGGTAGTCAGACGACACCTGGAATTACAGGCAAGCATGGTCTGGGAGAACAAAATGAAGCAGGACGTAGGCTGATAGAATTTTGCCAAGACAACTCACTGTGCATAACAAACACTCTCTTCCAACAACCTAAAAGACGACTTTATACATGGACTTCACCAGATGGTCGACACCGAAATCAGATTGACTACATCCTTTGCAGCCAAAGATGGCGGACCTCTATACAGTCGGTAAAAACAAGACCTGGAGCTAACTGTAGTTCAGATCACGAACTTCTTATTGCAAAATTTAGAATCAGACTAAAGAGAATAGGGAAGACCCACAGATCAGTTAGATATGAGCTCACTAATATTCCTAAGGAATATGCAGTGGAGGTGAAGAATAGATTTAAGGGACTAGATTTAGTAGATAGGGTCCCGGAAGAACTATGGACAGAAGTTCGCAACATTGTTCAGGAGGCGGCAACAAAAAACGTCCCAAAGAAAAAGAAAACCAAGAAGGCAAGATGGCTGTCTGCTGAGACACTGGAAGTAGCCCAAGAAAGAAGGAAAGCAAAAGGCAACAGTGATAGGGGGAGATATGCCCAATTAAATGCAAAATTCCAGAGGTTAGCCAGAAGAGATAAGGAATTATTGCTTGTTTAAAAATAAATAAATGTGCGGAAGTGGAAGAAGACAATAGAATAGGAAGGACAAGAGACCTCTTCCAGAAAATTAGAAACATCGGAGGTAAATTCCAGGCAAAAATGGGTATGATCAAAAACAAAGATGGTAAGGACCTAACAGAAGCAGAAGAGATCAAGAAAAGGTGGCAAGAATATACGGAAGATCTGTATAGGAAGGATAATAATATTGGAGATAGCTTTGACGGTGTGGTCAGTGAGTTAGAGCCAGACATCCTGAAGAGTGAGGTTGAATGGGCCTTAAGAAGCATTGCTAATAACAAGGCAGCAGGAGACAACGGTATCCCAGCTGAACTGTTTAAAATCTTGCAAGATGATGCTGTCAAGGTGATGCATGCCATATGCCAGCAAATTTGGAAAACACAAGAATGGCCATCAGATTGGAAAAAATCAACTTATATCCCCATACCAAAAAAGGGAAGCACTAAAGAATGTTCAAACTATCGAACAGTGGCACTTATTTCACATGCCAGTAAGGTAATGCTCAAGATCTTGCAAGGTAGACTCCAGCAATTCATGGAGCGAGAATTGCCAGATGTACAAGCTGGGTTTAGAAAAGGCAGAGGAACTAGAGACCAAATTGCCAATATCCGCTGGATAATGGAGAAAGCCAGGGAATTTCAGAAAAACATCTATTTCTGTTTTATTGACTATTCTAAAGCCTTTGACTGTGTGGATCATAACAAATTGTGGCAAGTTCTTGGTGGTATGGGGATACCAAGTCATCTTGTCTGCCTCCTGAGGAATCTGTATAACGACCAAGTAGCAACGGTAAGAACAGAGCACGGAACAACGGATTGGTTTAAGATTGGGAAAGGAGTATGGCAGGGTTGTATACTCTCACCCTACCTATTCAACCTATACGCAGAACACATCATGCGACATGCTGGGCTTGAGGAATCCAAGGCTGGAGTTAAAATCGCTGGAAGAAACATTAACAATCTCAGATATGCAGATGATACCACTTTGATGGCTGAAAGTGAGGAGGAGTTGAGGAGCCTTATGACGAAGGTGAAAGAAGAAAGTGCAAAAGCTGGGTTGCAGTTAAACCTCAAAAAACCAAGATTATGGCAACGAGCTTGATTGATGACTGGCAAATAGAGGGAGAAAAAGTGGAGGCAGTGACAGACTTTGTATTTCTAGGCGCAAAGATTACTGCAGACGCTGACTGCAGCCAGGAAATCAGAAGACGTCTACTTCTTGGGAGGAGAGCAATGGCAAATCTTGATAAAATAGTTAAGAGCAGAGACATCACACTGACAACAAAGGTGCGCATAGTTAAAGCAATGGTATTCCCTGTAGTAACCTATGGCTGCGAGAGCTGGACCATAAGGAAGGCTGAGCGAAGGAAGATAGATGCTTTTGAACTGTGGTGTTGGAGGAAAATTCTGAGAGTGCCTTGGACTGCAAGAAGATCAAACCAGTCCATACTCCAGGAAATAAAGCCAGACTGCTCACTTGAGGGAATGATATTAAAGGCAAAACTGAAGTACTTTGGCCACATAATGAGAAGACAGGATACCCTGGAGAAGAAGCTGATGCTAGGGAAAGTGGAAGGCAAAAGGAAGAAGGGACGACCAAGGGCAAGATGGATGGATGGTATTCTGGAGGTGACGGACTCAACCATTGGGGAGCTGGGGATGGTGACGGCCGACAGAAAGCTCTGGCGTGGACTGGTCCATGAAGTCACGAAGAGTCGGAAACGACTGAACGAATAAACAACAACAAAAAGTTTAGTACTGAGCATAGAAATTCAACCTATTAGGACCAAGCAGAAATGGTAATTTCATCCTTATATTAGGGTCAAAACTTAGGGAAAGGGGAGAGTGCCATTTAGCCATAATATCATTAGAATTGTTAGAGTTATTCTATGTAGAATTCATGCGAATGGATTCCTTCACTAGCTTTGTAAAGACAGTATTTTTCCATACAATGTTCCCAAAACATTGCACCAGTAAACACCAGGTGTGTGACCTTCCATAGCCAAAACAATGTATCACGTGAGGTAGCGTTATCAGTCCAAAAATACCCTATCTCATGGGAACGATGTCCCGAAGGGAAGACAATGTGCAACACTGCCATCTCATGGCGATTTATAGTAAGTACAACTTGTAATGCATTGTCAGTTTGGAAATGTCCTGACCCACATATAGCCAATCAGAATGCTGAAACAAGTGTATATCTCAGCTATGAACTATGGGTCTGTATCCTTCTTTTTCTTGACTTCTATCTGTCAAGATTGTATTATTAGATTTTTATCCCGTCTTTTTATGTATGATCAACTCAAGGCAGCAAACATATCTAATACTCCTGTCTCCTATTTTCCCCACAACAACCCTGTGAGGTGAGTTGGGCTGAGAGAGAGGGACTGGCCCAAAGTCACCCAGCCAGATTTCATGCCTAAGGCGGGACTAGAACTCTCAGTCTCCTGGTTTGCCATTGGCTCCATCCTAGGGCTGAGATGGACTGGCCCAAGCTCACCCAGCTGTCTTTCATGCCTAAGGCGGGACTAGAACTCAGTCTCCTGGTTTGCCATTGGCTCCTTCCTAGGCCTGAGAGAGAGGGACTGGCCCAAGGTCACCCAGACAGCTCATATCTAAGGGAGGCCTAGAATTCACAGTCTCCTGGTTTCCAGGCCAGCACCTTCACCACTACACTAAACTGGCTCTCTTGTGGCATCAAAGGCCATCGCTCTTCAAAGATGAGCTCAAGAAGAAAAACAAGTTATCGTGAAATTGGAGACAGTGACAGCAGCAAACAGAAATGTCATTCTGCTTTCTGATACATTCTTCCCTCCCTACAATTTCTAAGTCACTATCCTAATTTAAAACTTTCAGCTCCGTGATAAGGTTCGTCTGGGACAGCTCGGCATAAAAAAACGATCGGCCAACTTACTTCCACGCTGGTGGGGCAGCATTCAACCGCCCGGCTCAGCATTATCCTGGCATCCTCAGGTTCTTCTAATTCAACAGCCGCCTTCCATAAGCGGACCGAATTTGGAACATGCTCCAGTGCTAAGAAAGAGAAATGGGGGGGGGGGGACACAAACAGCCATGCTTTTCTTTATCCAGGACAGAACAATATCCAAGCTGCCAGGTTTAATGCAATTTGCAAATTTAATAGAAAGGGAAACCTTTGAAGCATGCATGTAAGGGACTCACAAATGTAATGCAGCTGCTGCATTTTAGAAATGGAGAAAGGCTGCAGTGAAGAACACACTTGACTTCTACAATTTAAAGAACTGAAGGCTGGCCCCAGGGAGAAGGGATTATATATCCAACCTTCCAATAATCATTTTGCTTCTATCAATTCTGTACTTAATGCACTTCCTAAAATTATGCTCCTATCATCAGAAAAACTCTATCAGAAACGTCAATTGGCACAGTGGATTTCTGTGATTTCAAAAAGGCTGACTCAGTTGCTCATCTCAGCCCCTGCATGATCTGACATTTTATGAGGAAGACATAACCCCACTTAATTCCTTCCTACCATCTGAGGACTCAGAGCTACTGACTGATAACATCTCTCTATTTTAAACACATGCCTTACTTCCTTTTAACATCCTGCCGAGGAAGAGTGCTCTAAAATTTGAAAAGTTCAACTAAACATCTTGGCTGGCTCTAACAAAAGTAACAGTTTTCGCTACTGGGCCAAAAAAGTCTGATGGTCTTGCTCTCGAAAAAGCTTGTGGAGAGTTTAAAGGACATTCTTCCAAAAGTGCCCCCAAAACAGATTGTTTTGGAAAATACGTTTTAAAATACTGAAAGACTGGCTTTAATAAAATGAAAGGACTCTGCAGAAGAATTTTCTTCTTCAGTAACCTAACAGATTATCTCCAAAATCTCTGAAGAAACAGGCTTCCACGTATCTTTAGTCGTAGTAAATGTGTCCAAGCTCTTAGAACAGGGCTTTCCAAACTTTTCCCACAGCGACGCACCAACAGCGGTGTGCAAGAAAACCCGGAAGCATCGCTGCTGCGGCGGCGTGCAAAAACCCGGAAGCGCCACCTTCAGTTTTTGCACACCGCTGCCGCTGCGGCACTTTCGGATTTTCGCACGCCGCAGCGGTGGCAGCAGCGGTATCCTTGTGTGCCGTGCGAAAACCCGGAAGTGCTGATGGCCCGCAGCTGCGTGCGGCGGCACACCATCAGCGCTTCCAGGTTTTGACGCAACACACCTGGCCCCGCAGGCGACACACTTTTGTGTTGCAACACACAGTTTGGAAAGCTGTGTCTTAGAATCATAGTTCTTCTAGTAACTGCTGCCAACCTCCACTTACACATCTAGCCTAGAAGCTGGTAGAAAGGTCAGGAATGAATTCCTAATCCAAGCGAGCACCTATCCTGCCTTCCCAGCAGGTAATGGGATGGGAGAGTTGAGTAATTCTGCAAGCCAGCTAGATCCTGGTGACCATAGTTTTTGACTTAGGTAGCAAGACCAGACAAAAACTGTGGTCCCCAGGAACTGAAACAATCTGCTTCCATGATGCCATTGTCTGAAACCTTTTGCTGCCACTGAAGCTGACGTTCTTTAGATTATATATACCCCATTACAGGTAGTCCTCGACTTACGACCACAATTGGGACCAGAACGTCTGTTGCTAAGCAATGTGGTTGTTAAGTGAGCTGTGCCCAATTTTACGAACTTTTTGCCATGGTCATTAAGCAAATCACATGGTCGTTAAGTGAATCTGGCTTCCCCCATTCTTTGCTTTTTGGAAGTCCTCTGGAAAGGTTGCAAATGGCAATCACATGACCCCAGGATGCTGCAACCGTCATAAAGACATGCTGGTTGCCACAATTTTGATCATGTGACCATGGGGGACGCTGTGATGGCCATAAGTGTGAGGACCCGTCGTAAGTCACTTTTTTCAGCACCATCATAACTTCGAACGGTCATTAAAGAATGGTCGTAAGTCGAGGACTACCTTTCAGGAGTTGTCTTCCCTTCAGAGAAATACAGTGCTATGAAACTCAGACACGATGACCTTGCTCTCCAGCTCCCAAAGCATATGAAACGTAGGAGGGAAAATGCAAGTTTGAAGACCATACGTTACACTTTCGGAATTACTAAATATAACCAAGAGAACAGGAAGGAAATGATGTGGGGCTGCAGTTTACACAGGACTGGGCTTGCCAAAGATGCTAGTTAACAAAATGTAATGGCCAAGTTCACTTGACAGATTATACCTATGTAAGTAAACTGTATTATGGCTTAACATGACAGCCTGGTTCCCACAAGATGCCAAGACAGGGACTGAGCCGCTCAAAACACGCTGAACCTCAAACAGTGCGGCAGGTCGTGCAAAGGCAGGTACATTATGACGACACGCAACCACAGCGCCACAGATGCCAAGCAGGAGCTTGCAAACAAAAGGTTTGGGTGAACTGATGCTGCCAAATCCCTGCCGCCCAGTTTAACTTCACTGTTTGGGCCGTACTCTATCAACGCATTTCAGAACAGCCTCCTTGTATTCATAGCCACCCAGTAAAATAAAGGTGGTCAGGACCATACACTTAGCCCAAGGTCACACAGGAAGCTGCAGATCCAATCAGGGACTGGTCCTTTCATCCAAGGCCTGCTCAGAGTTAGGGCCAAGCCCAATCTTCCTTTCCCAGAATGTGTACATAAATAAAGATATAAAATATAAGCTATTTTTTGTCATTATAAAATATAATAAATAAATAAAAATAAAAAGGGGAATGTGAGAGACAGAGCATTTATAAATGAAATATAAATACAATGTATTTATTTCATTTATCTCCCACCTTTACTTTGGACAACTCAAGGCTGCGTACAATCTGAAACAGTCCCCTCTCGTGCATTATTGATCCCTGGAGCCAATTTCCACTTTGTTAATGCAAGCCAGTGTAGAAACTGCGTGCTGGCATCCGACAGCCCCTCCTCAGTTCGGTGGGTTTTAACACTGCTAGTTTCCATGTGTGACAGCCTGAGAACGGCGGGTTTCTCTACTGCTCGGACCAGCCAGCTGGCCTTCCTCGGAAGCTTTGATAGGAATCCAAGTGCTGAGGTTCAAGAACAGCTGCAGGCTCCAAGCTCTGCTCCTAGCGGACCACTTATCCCGGCTTTGTTTGACAGGCAGCTTGTCGAGAGCCAGCTCGAGGGAACACAGCACGGAGCTGGAATGAATTCCAGAATCCACTCTGCAAACTCATCTCGGCTAGCCTGCAGCATCGCATCAGGACCCCCTTCCCAATGCTACCGGTGTCCTGAGCAGCAAGGTGGGACTCAAGAGTACATTCCCACACACTTCATGCACCCTGCCCTCTCCCAGGGATCATCTCCAACCCACCCACCCCCACTTTTACAGCTCACAATGGGAAAGGATGGGCAAGCAGAGAGACGGCAACCTGTAAGGGGCACAATTAGGAACCAAATCACAGCTGCCGAATCTGACTATACACCCATCCTCTCCTTTTAATTTATGGTTTGAAACTGGAAGTTTTCCGTGTCCTTATCTTGGTACTTCTCCAAAGCCAGCAAAAAATAGAGTCAACATTTGGCGAGAGGGGGAAAAAAAACAGGGAAGCTGCTAGACGTCGACCTCTTAATGCGAAACAGCAGCGGCTTTCCACTCCACTCTAAAAGCACCAAGCTGCTGCTGCGACTTCAATTATGCCCGCAATGGCTAACCAACAATGACGACTGTGCTATCCTCGGGCTGTGAGGCTACTCCTGAAAATTGTTGGTGACAATGTTCTGACTAGTTGGATAGAAGCCGTCTTCCATCACACTTATAGCTGCAACAGGAGATTCTTCAGCAGACTGTGAAATGCAGAGTGACAGGCTCGGACGGCGTGTTCTTGCAACCAGACTGTTCGGTTTTCACACATCAAGAAGCAGGCCTCACATGCTATGGATTTTCTCTTTCTCTCTCTCTCTCTCTCTCTCTTTCTTTCTTTCTTTCTTTCTTTGCCGCACACGGCCTCATACCCAACCAATACCATACAAAAGAAATGCCACCTCTATGCTTTGTTCAATTTGCTCAAATTAGTATCTTGCTAGCAATTACAGGTCTGTGCCTATGATTAAATCGGAATTTAAAAGAAAGGTCATCACAACTCCTAAGGTGGAATGCGAAGGATATGGGCCACGTGCTGTCCATCAGCCTGCAGAGCTCCTCTAGAGTGGGGGGGGGGGATTTTGGTCTTTTCTTTCTGCATTTGGGGGGCTGGTAGTTCTACATAGGTGCAACTGATTCTACATAGGTGCAACTGATCTCTTAAGCCTTGTAGAGACTCAAGGCATCCGTTTCACCGCTTAGGAACACTGCGCCTTCCACTCAAACGTGGCCTCACCCACCCTGGAGTGTGGCCCTTGACCTGCCATGCAAAGCCTAGCCTGGTCCTCAAGCCAGTGGAAGTGGTGACTCCAATACAAAGGAATCTAGACCAATCTCTTTGAAGGCTATAGGAACCCAGCTCTATCCCTGGACTCAGAGGCCAAAAATTTTTAAACAACATCAAGAGATATGCTTCCACTAATGCTGACTGTAATTAAGGCTAGCCATTATTGCTAGTGAGGCATCCAGCAATTAATACAGGTAGTCCTCGACTTACGACCATTTGTTTAACGACCGTTCGAAGTTACGATGGCGCTGAAAAAAGTGACTTACGACTTGGTCTTCGCACTTATTTATTTATTTATCCAGCTTCTATCACTTATGACTGTTGCAGTGTCCCCACGGTCATGTGATCAAAATTCAGGCGCTTGGCGACCAGCATGTATTTACAACGGGTGCAGCGTCCCGGGGTCACGCGATCGCCATTTGCGACCTTCCCAGCCGGCTCCCAACGAGCAAAATCAATGGGGAACCACGATTCACTTAACGACCGTGGCAAAAAAGGGTGTGAAATCAGGCGCAACTCACTTAGTGACTGCTTTGCTTAGCAACCAAAATTCCGGTCCCAATTGTGGTCGTAAGTCGAGGACTACCTGTATGCAGTCCACTGTTGTGAGAGCCTGAAAGAAGCAATACACACCTGGTCCTCTAGGCATTACTGAACTGCATCTCCCATCATCCCTTCCTACCAGCCATGCTCATTAGAGCTTCTGGGAACTGGATTTTCAACTTCCACTGGCTTTAAAGATCTCAAAGTCCCTAAAGGAATACTAACACAACAAGAAAGTGGGTGTGCCCCGAACTCTCCTAGGAGAAGGTCCAAATGTTCCAACCAGGATATCCATCTCCCCAGTTGCCACCCCTGTAAGGTAGTGGGGCAACTGGAGAAGAGCTTACATCTCAATCTAGGCACCTGGGCTAGAAATAAACACACAGCAAGTCCCTTGATGCTAAGCTATGGAGGCGTTAAAAGATAAGCTCCAGGGCCTGAGTGCAGCTTGCAGGCAGATAAGGAGCCAAAGCAGCCATTGGTCCCGGGGAACAACCAGGTGCCGCCTTCCAAACCAGCTGAAGTTTCCCTCCGGGGACCTGTCTCACCTTTCCGAAGGACCCGCTTCTTTGCTCGAATGTCAGTCTCCAACTCGGCGGCTCTAATGTAAATCCGGACCGACTGGGGAAGGTGACGGACCGCCTGAGCCACCACAGCCTTGGCGGTATCTCCGGGCTGCAAGCGCGCAGCCTCCAGCCAAACGTCTTCACTCTGGAGAAAGGCAGAGTAAGAGAAGTCAGGGGCTTATTTGTTAAGGGATCCAGTCCTTTACGGAGGACGTGGGAGGAAAATGAGAAGTATTGATATTATGCTTATTAATTCCATTTATAGACCCCCAAATCCCTAAGGACTCTCGGTGGATTACAGAGAAGATACGTAAGAAACAATATGCAATAAACAAAAAGTAAATAGAACCCAAACTAATAGAAACATAGAATGATGCTACATTAACCAAGCCAAAACAGGGTGAAGGCCCAAAGCCCTCCAGAAGAGCTGTGCTTTCAGCAGTTTCCAGGTGGTGGTCAAGGTGGGAGCCAAAGGACCATCCCAGCCACTGAAAAGCAGCCCCATTGAGCCATGGCCTCCTCCTCACCTATGGCTAACCACAACATCTGTGGTTGGGCGTCCAAAAAGTGGGGCACCTGTTTATGTGGGCAAGGTAGGTTTAAGGCAGAGCTTTCCAAACTTTTCATGTTGGTGACACACTTTTTAGACATGCATCATTTCGTGACACTCTCTTACAGCAGGGCACAAGGCAGGCACTAGGACCTGCGCGGAATCACAGCCGGTTTGGAGGCAGCAGGGCACAAGGCAGGCAATAGGACCTGCGCGGAATCACAGCAGGTTTGGAGGCAGCAGGGCACAAGGCAGGCACTAGGACCTGCGCGGAATCACAGCAGGTTTGGAGGCAGCAAGGCACAAGGCAGGCACTAGGACCTGTGCGGAATCACAGCAGGTTTGGAGGCAGCCGGGCACAAGGCAGGCACTAGGACCTGTGCGGAATCCTGGAGGGCAGGTTTGGAGGCAGCCGGGCACAAGGCAGGCACTAGGACCTGCGCGGAATCCTGGCAGGGCAGGTTTGGGGGCAGCAAGGCACAAGGCAGGCACTAGGACCTGCGCGGAATCACAGCCGGTTTGGAGGCAGCAGGGCACAGGCAGGCACTAGGACCTGCGCGGAATCACAGCAGGTTTGGAGGCAGCAGGGCACAAGGCAGGCACTAGGACCTGCGCGGAATCACAGCAGGTTTGGAGGCAGCAAGGCACAAGGCAGGCACTAGGACCTGTGCGGAATCACAGCAGGTTTGGAGGCAGCCGGGCACAAGGCAGGCACTAGGACCTGTGCGGAATCCTGGAGGGCAGGTTTGGAGGCAGCCAGGCACAAGGCAGGCACTAGGACCTGCGCGGAATCCTGGCAGGGCAGGTTTGGAGGCAGCAGGGCACAAGGCAGGCACTAGGACCTGCGCGGAATCCTGGCAGGGCAGGTTTGGGGGCAGCAAGGCACAAGGCAGGCACTAGGACCTGCGCGGAATCCTGGCAGGGCAGGTTTGGAGGCAGCAAGGCACAAGGCAGGCACTAGGACCTGCGCAGAATCACAGCCAGTTTGGAGGCAGCCAGGCACAAGGCAGGCACTAGGACCTGCGCGGAATCCTGGCAGGGCAGGTTTGGAGGCAGCAAGGCACAAGGCAGGCACTAGGACCTGCGCGGAATCACAGCAGGTTTGGAGGCAGCCGGGCACAAGGCAGGCACTAGGACCTGTGCGGAATCCTGGAGGGCAGGTTTGGAGGCAGCCGGGCACAAGGCAGGCACTAGGACCTGCGCGGAATCCTGGCAGGGCAGGTTTGGAGGCAGCAAGGCACAAGGCAGGCACTAGGACCTGCGCAGAATCACAGCCAGTTTGGAGGCAGCCAGGCACAAGGCAGGCACTAGGACCTGCGTGGAATCCTGGCAGGGCAGGTTTGGAGGCAGCAGGGCACAAGGCAGGCACTAGGACCTGCGCGGAATCACAGCAGGTTTGGAGGCAGCAGGGCACAAGGCAGGCACTAGGACCTGCGCGGAATCCTGGCAGGGCAGGTTGGGAGGCAGCAGGGCACAAGGCAGGCACTAGGACCTGCGCGGAATCACAGCAGGTTTGGAGGCAGCAGGGCACAAGGCAGGCACTAGGACCTGTGCGGAATCCTGGCAGGGCTCTGAGGCGGCAGCAGCCACGACACACCCAGACACTGCAGCCGACACACTAACGTGTCCCGACACACAGTTTGGAAAGCTCTGGTTTAAGGGAAAGTACAGGAAGCCATGAAGGGAACTAGAATGTAGGTGACAACTAACAGAAGGTTCTGAACAAATACACTCAGGAAACCAGCTCAGGAAAACTAAACCAAGGAAATCTTGACTTAGTTAAGATGATGTTGCGGTTAGACATAGGTCCAACTTAACCAACATCAAACAACAGTCTGCCCTATTACCTGCTCTCTAATAAAATGTGCACTGCTTCTGAACTTGGAGAATCCATTTAGTTGCCACAACTACCACGCTGTAGTTAAAATCCTCGTCCTTTGCCTTCCATGAATTCTTCCATTTCCTTTTTAAATTTCTTAACTGTGTGTCCATCATCACATATTGTGACAGGATTCCACACATCCATTATTTTATGCCCAATTATGTCCCTGTCTGAACTGACTGCTAACGAAATCAACTGGTTGATTTCAAGTGTTAGGAAAGAATAAATTCAAGTGTTAGGAAAGAATAAATCTATTTTCTCCACAATATGTACAGCCTCCTGGATCCCATTTCTCCCCACCACACCCTCCAAGGAAAGTGCCACTGCTGGAAAGTCATCCCAAGTGGCTTATGTGGCACAGAAGGTGATGTGGAGAGAAACCACAAATCGCTTTTGCACTGAGACAGGAAAAATGAATTCAAGGAGCTAACCAGGGTATTCAGTTTTCAACCCACTGCCTCTTGTATCTACTCAGAGAACCTAAAAAGGTGACTGCAGCTGAGAGAAAGTGCCAAAAAAACCTTTGGTAGCTGTTGCTTTTCACCTTAGTGATGTATCAGCAACCCACTTGCTTCTTCCAAGAAGAAAAAAAGTTGTCTTAAGGATCAAGAAAACTAAGCTTATGCAAAACTGAAGGGTAACAGGATAAATAAATAAATAAACCCTCACCTTGGGACACATTTCAGTCCCTTTCATGATGAGATTTCGGGCTACCTGCAGTTTCCCTGTCACCTCTTCCAAGCGTGCAGAAGCTATCCAGGCTGGTGGGTGGTGAGGGTTAGTCTCTCGCACGGATTTTAGAAGCAAGCGTGCTTTCTTGATGTCACTAGGAACGGAGAAAATACAGAGACAAAAGCTTCATATCCTTCAGTGCCACCCCTATTTATACCAAAACGTGTTGCAGGAATGCAGAGAATAGACTTCCCCTTATAATATATTTGCACGGCCAATGTCAAAATGACAGGTGAGGCTAAGATAAGCTCCAGCAAATGCAATGCTGTCAGAAAAAGAAAAGGAGCTAAGATGGTAAAAGTTCTAGAACTGTGAGACAAAGAAGAGAGGATAATCTTTCAGGAGTAAAAAGAGGTCAGCAGAAATGGAGCATGCACAGAGTTATCAACAAGCTGAAATAGTGGCATCTCATCCTCTATCTGCACAATACTCTTATCTGGCTGACAATGGGACAGGGATAGTGTAGATCAGTGTTTTTTCAAACATGGACACTTGAAGGTGTCTGGACTTCAACTCCCAGAATTCCCCAGCTAGCATGCTGGCTGGGAAATTCTGGGAATTGAAGTCCACACAAGTTGCCAAGTTGAAAAACTGCTGTAGATAAATGGAGAACCAGTTTCGTATAGTGGCCATTATGCTGGCCTAGGAACCGGGAGATCACGAGTTTGAGTCCTCCCTTAAGCATGGAAGCCAGCTATGGGCCAGTCCTTCTCTCTCAGCCCAAACCCAGGGGAACACAGGGTTGTGGTTGAGGGGAAAACAGGAGATGAAAGCAATACATATACCACCTTGTGCAAAATAAATCTAATATAAATATAAATCTAATAATAATGGGGGATATAGCAGTTCAGGGCCAAAGGTGAAAAGGAGGTTTGAAGTGAGTGTTGGTATATACACCACACCTCTCAACCCCCCACTTCGCAGAAATTGTGCCTTTTCCTAGGCTGGCACAGTAGCAGCATGATTTCAGGTTTATTTATTTATTCTTTCTTTCTTTCTTTCTACTTGCATACCACTGAATCAGTGCAGACCTATGGAGGATTATAAAACGATCAGCAAAAACATTGGTATCTGTTAAAACATTCACAGTAAATAAAAATAAAGCAACCAATAACTAGTCAAAGTTACAAAAATGGAAGGACAAAAATTATGAATTAAAAAAAAAACAACTAAGAAAACCAAATAGTAGCACCAGTCAAATCAATGTCAGGCACTCAAGGTGAGATAAATTGAAGAGGACAAGAAGAAATTATTCAGCCAAATGTTCTTTGGAAGAATTCCATCTTCAGTAGCTTCCGGAATGTTAGAAGAGAGGGAGGAACCCTTTGCTCTAAAGCAGTGTTTCTCAACCTTGGCCATTTTAAGATGTGTGGACTTCAACTCCCAGAATTCCACAGCCAGTATGGCTGGCTGGGGAATTCTGGGAGTTGAAGTTCACATAGCTTGAAGTTGCCAAGGTTGAGAAACACTGGTCTAAAGAGAGGATATTCCACAATGTCAGAGAAGACCTCAATTCTCTTCCTCCCTACATGAAAGCGGGGTGCAAACAAATGCTTGTCCCAAGAAGAAAATACTGAACAGGTTGATTCAAGTAGAAGACAGTCTAAAGAGGCACCCAGTAGCAGCTGCGGAGAGGTCAAAAAGGTCAGGATGGCAGCCACGACCATGCCATCAAAGCCCTGCCCCTTTTTAATGTGTATCATGCAACAACCTCCATAATAAAGGGTGGGGCTCCAATCCCACAGGTGTGGCTGACATCTTGACTTTTTTGACCCCTTCCCCCCGTCAAGACATCCCTGGAAGTGCCACAACACACTGTATCCACTAAAAACACCCTGTTGCACCCATCCACACCCTTTCTACTGAAATGTGATTCTTAAGGAGGTGCTGGCATTTATTTATTTATTTATATCGATTTAGATAGTGTGATAGTGTGGCATGTGCACCACATTCACTCCAAACCATCTTTCCGGCTTCAGACCCAAAGTGTTGCAGGCTCCCACACTACATCCACCTCGAACAATACAATCACATCAATCTTCCACTACCACCAGACCTGTGGGCAGGGGCACAAAGGGCACTGGCAAATGCAGCCCTAGGGTAGGCCTCAGCTTGTCTGGAAGGAGGGAAGAGACCGATGCATTTACGCCGCCCCTTTCAACTCAGCAGCTTCTATTCTTTCTATTACACAAGTACAAGGACCGCCATCACACCCACAGCCTTACTTGATGTCTCCACCATGTGTCGGAATCATGGAATTTAAATCAGTGAGGTACCCTTTGGGATCCACCACTGTCTGGCCGCTCACCGAGTCGGATACCTGGGGGTTAACCAAAGCCTTGTTAAGATGAGAGGACAAGCGAACCAATGTAAAAAGCTCACGTCTACATACATTTTCCCATGAAGCACTGAAAAAGTAAAACGAAGTTATGCCCATAATAGAAATCCTCCCCAAATACCATTACATGGGGCTACCCCTGAAGAGTATCCGGAAGCTTCAGCTGGTCCAGAATGCGGCCGCGTGGGCAATTCTTAGTGCCCCAAGATTGGCACATGTGACACCACTGCTGCGTGAGCTGCGTTGGGTGCCAGTTTGCTTCCGGGTCCAATTCAAGGTCTTGGTTATCACCTTTAAAGCCCTACATGGCATGGGTCCAGGTTACCTGAGGGACCGTCTCATCCCCATGACATCGACCTGTCCCACCCGGTCATGCAGAGAGGGCATGTTGCGGACCTCGTCTGTAAGAGAATTCCGTTTGGCAGGGTCCAGGAAGCGGGCCTTCCCTGCAGTGGCCCCCGCCCTGTGGAACACTCTGCCCCCAGAGGTGAGACAGCCCCCATCGCTCCTGACCTTCTGGAAGGACTTGGCTCTGCCGTCTCGCCTAGGGCGGGAAGGGGAGTAGTGATTCTTGGGGGTGGCTGGTGCCTTAGAGCTCTCCTCACTGCATTAGATCTTTTATGGCCAGTTGGATTTTATATTTATTTTTACTTTTATATTAATATTGGTAATTTTGTATTGATATTTTAGATGTTATTTATGCTTATTGTTTTAATGGGCTTGTTACTGTAAACTGCCCAGAGTCCCTCTCTTCTTGGGGGAGATGGGCAGTGACAAAATTTGAAAAACAAACAAACAAACAAACAAATAAATAAATAACCTTTTGAAAAGATACTAATTTTGTTGTGTATATAATAATAATAATCCAGTCTAAACATATGGCTGACTGTGCGACCAAGCATAATAATAATACAACACCTGCCTATCCGAGCTCCTTGGGAAGGACTCGACAGGTAGATAAAAATGCCAAATCCAGTCTACACATCTGGTTGGCTGTGCAACCATCCATAATAATAATTTAATAATGTATTAAACTTGTATGCCACCCAACTCTCTATGACTCTGGGCAGTTCACAACCATCATAAAAGGGAAAGAGAAGCCCCTTAAAATTAGGGAAACTTACCCCAAGTACTCCAGGAAAAAATAATAATTTTGGAGATGCCACATTTAGAAGCTGTAATGTAGCACCCTAAAGGTTACTGGGTCTGATAAGCAACAAGCCTCTGCTCCCCCCGCCCCCCCGCCGCCGTGTCCTTACCTGGCTGAGACGCATATCCATCAAGGTGTTTCGAGCTTGTCCAATCTTCCTCATATCCAGCTCCCCTGTCCCAGGAGTCATTAGTCCCGGTGTCATTCCTCCTGGATAAGGAGTGTTTAAGCCCCCTGGGTAAGGGGTATTCAGACCACCAAATTGCTGCAAGATAAACCGGGGGTGGGGTGGGGGTGGGAGCAGAGTTAAGCAGCTTTTGGTTATCACCTTTAAAGCCCTACATGGCATGGGGCCAGGGTACCTAAGGGACCGTCTCATCCCGGTCACATCTACCCGGCCCACCCAGTCACGCAGGGAGGGCATGCTTCGGATCCCATCAGTAAAAGAATTCCATCTAGCGGGGTCCAGGAGGCGTGCCTTCTCTGCGATAGCACCCGCCCTGTGGAATATCTTGCCCCCGGAGGTGAGGCGGGCGCCCTCGCTCCTGGACTTCCGGAGGTCTTAATAAAGACCTGGTTCTGCCGCCTTGCTTGGGACGAAGGAAGTAATAGTTCCTCCTGGGGGTGGTTGGCTTAGTGGTGTCCTCCTTTTAAGATCTTGCCATCATTTGGATTTTTACTATTTATTATTGGATGTATTTTGAGATTTATAGGTTTTTAGTTTTAATATTTTATTGTAAACCGCCCAGAGTCTACTTTTGTAGAGATGGGCGGTGATAAATTTGATAAATAAATAAATAAACTTCAAATTCTATCAGATAAAAAGGAAAGCCGTTTGGATATTGCAAAGATTCCAGTGCAGGAGTCTCTTTTTACTTTTTATAATTCTTATAGTTCGTATTAGTGTTTTATCTTTGTATTTTAAAACTAATAAAGATATTTTTAAAAAAAACAGCCATTCACTTTCCCCAGAGGAAGAGAAAAGTATAATTGAAGCTGTCCCATCTGACTTTTCTCACTGCAGTGAAGATTTGCAGGAATGGGGTTGACCTCTCTTAACATCTTGTCCAAAATTTAGATGGTACCTCTATTATTTCTGGTTCTCACTTCTTTTGCCCATAAAACAGATATATACTGGTGGTCACACTACAAGCCATTCTTTCCGAAAATCTGTTTATACCAGGAAATCTCAACAGAGATTCTCACCGTCTGCCGGGGATCCACGGACGTGTGATTCTCCCCCGACTGCAAGTGCTTCGCAAAGAAACTGTCTGGAACAGGAGTCAGTTTTTCATAACGTGGATTCCTTTGACGCTTGTTCCTAGCATCACCAACTTCAGGGATACTTAGCCATTCTTCTTCAGTAACTTCAGCCAGTTTTCTCTACCAAAACAACAACCACCACCTGTAACTGAAATTGCTATACTACATTTAACTTCCCCACTTCTTCCCTTTTCCTGTCTTTGACTTTTAGCTTGCAAGTTCTCCTTAGTGCCTTTTTCTTCCAGTGAACAACACACAGGCTTTCTGGATCTTTTATATGTGTGAGGTTTTGTGCAGCCTCTTATTTCGGCCCCATGGCTTCCCACTCTTCTTTTCACCAGGCCTCTGCCTGTAACCCGTATTTCTCAATCCCTATATAGGTAGTCCTCGCTTAATGACCATTCGTTTAGCGATGGTTCGGACTTACTACAGTACTGAAAAAAACGACTTGTGACCAGTCCTCACACTTACAGTGTGACTGCAGCATCCCCACAGCCACTGGCTCATATTTACGACTGTTGCAGCATCCTGCAGTCACGTGATCGCCATTTTCAACCTTCCCAGCCAGCTTCCGGCAAGCAAAATCAATGGGGACCGCGTGATTCACTTAACGACCATGCAGTTTGCTTAACCACCACCACAAAAAGGTCATAAAATCGGGTCAGATTTGCTTAACAACCGCATTGCTTAGTGACTGAAATTCCAGTCCCAATTGTGGTCATTAAGCAAGGACTACCTATGATTCTCCCCCAAGAAAAACAGAGGTCAACCCTCTCCTATTTCAACTATCTAGTTTTACCCAAAAAGTGGGAGAGAGAGAGCAAGGAATGTGGCTGTTACCCAAAGACACAACCCTACTTTCAGCCAAATATAGCTTCTTTTAACTAGCACTGTTTTAACATGGCAACGTTAATGCGGAAAACATTCTATGGTATTGCTCTCTCTTCTCAATGTACTCCTGGCAAGGAGATTCAGGCAGCCTTTTAAAATCTATTTAGAGAGACCATAATTAATACTAATCCTCACTGACTCAAATATCAATCCCAAATATATATTCAACTTTGTTTTCCCAAATTCCAGGCCCTATCTTCACATTTTCATTTTTTGAATTAAATACATATTGCTGTCTCCTTACTTTCAGATCTGAGAACTGCTGCTGAATTTTTGGCCGTTCCATTCGGTACTTTTCAATCTCCTCTTTCTCACGCTGTTCTCTGGAAAATAAAAGGTACAGCCAATACTTCAGCCAATCAAATATTTATCCCACTTACCTTTTAACTTTTGAATATTTGAGACACCCAAGACTAAATCATGCACCAAAAGCTAAAAAACCAGCAGCTGAAGTTTGAAGATATAGTTTCAAATCGAGGCACATGGGCAACATCTCTCATGCTTAAAAAAAACCCCTACCTCCTCTCCTTTCTTCTTTCATCCATCCTTTTATCCAAAGCAGCATAAATTGCATCTGCTTCTTCATCATCTTTTTCATAAGGTCCACTGGAGAACAAGCTTCCAGCATATCCATTGAACTGCACATGCAAAAAGGTCATATGTTATTCCCCTTAATGTAACCCACCAAAATCAAAATAAATCCAGTCTTATAGGCTGTTTAGCCATAAAGGTGGGGGGGAGGGGGAGAGGACTAAGTGGCAATCATACAGGGGAGAAAAAAATAGGTTCAAATCTATAGCATTCCATGTAAAACAAATGATGTTACAAACTTGGAAAAAAAACATTGCTCAATCCTTGAGAGAATTGTGGAAACTAAATAAAAACCAGTATTAGGCCAAACAAGATGATATTGCAAATATAACTCAGCTTCATCTGCACTGTTGACCAGTGTGACAAAATGGCATCACCTCATCATAATTTGTATCATTCAGATCTTCATCATCATCATCCGCTGCCTGGTTTTTCTTCATCTGATCCCCAACGGTTCTCTTCCCTGGCGGAGCATGACGATCATCCACGGGGTCATTAGCATCCCGGGCAGGACCAATATCTGACCGGGTGGTAAAACCTGTAGCTCTACAGAGGAAAAAAACCCAAGTGATTCAGAGAGAATTCGGACATTGCTGGGCAAGGGCTTTTCAAATCTAAAATTCTTCCTAAACCCAGATTTGCAACTGATCATCATCTCTGGGCTATCAATCAACAAAGTTTGATTAAATTAAGAGTTGACCCATCTTTCCTAGAACAGCAGCATGCTACAGATAAAAAAGAGTGAGTACACTCATTCTTTTGGTACAGGTAAAGTGGGAAATTGAAAAAAAAAATCCAGGAAGAAGAGACAATAAAACTTTTCCATGTTGTTGCCAAAAAAATCCTTCCCAGTTGTGTCCATATATATAGCCACTTGAAGAATTTTTTAGTCATCCTCGTAGATTTATACTCAAGCTGCCTTATTTGCATGCCCACAAAGTCTGGCTGCGTAACTACTTTAACCTTAACTTTCCTCAACTGTGTGCATTCACAACAGACTTCCTCATGGTTAACTATGTTTCCCTCAACTCATTTCTGGGCTTGCTCAGTAGAGAGAGCCATCAAGTAACTTTAAGTAACTAGTTTTGCACAACAAGCCAGATGAAAACATAGTAGTAAGTTTATAGGTCATGGTGTTGTGCAAAGATAGCCTGCCTGCTGGGCATGATCACGGTGGAAAATGTTTACATCAACACAAGGACATAACAGGAGTCACTGCAGTAGAAGCAGCTGGGGAATAACACAGGTTTTAATTCCAAAAAGTACTGACATATATGTTCCATGTTGTAAAGGAATTTAGAGCTGACATTGGAGAAAGTATGAGAGACATTAAGGGGGAAAGAAAGGAGTGAGCTGGTAAGGAGGGACTTAGAGAAAAGATTACACACTCCAGAGATAGAAGGATGGGTGAGAAGAAATTCAAAATATCTCTGTCTTGATTTTTAGTATAAGTTGGGACAGACAGAAACTTGGACAGGCTTTCAAGATTGATGCCAGCCCTTCAAGGTAGACCAGGTCAAGAAACAGGCACAGCAAGGATTCCAGAAATGCTATTTTATTGTTATAGGGCACAATAATAGAATCTTGAAAGCCTCTCCAAGTTTCTCTCTGCCCCATTTTACACTAAACAAAATCAAGGAAGGGATATTTTGAGTTTCTTTCTCACCCTTCCTTCTATCTCCAGACTCTTGTTCAAGTCCCTCCTAACAGCTCTCTCCTGCTTTCCCCAAGGCCAGGTCTAAATTCCTTTACACATGTACAACCCCAGAACCTAAGACTTTGTTCATTCTTTCTCAGTGACTTACAACTCACATTCCCAGCTGTCAGAAAAACACATGTACTACATCTGCACCACTTCTTCAGACAGGGAACCAACCCCTTTCACAGCAATCCAAAGCTAACTCCCTGCAGAAGCGAACAACACAAATTCTGTGCCACTAAACACGAGAGTTCTTGGATACAGACACTGGGGCATCTTCGATTGTAGCACAGAAGACAAGCAGTGTTTGGGTTTACAATACAATGAATATGAGCTAAGCATATGCAAAGCACAACGACAAAAACCGAACTATGGTGCAGGCAAGCAAGATAAGCATGCACAAATGCAGCCATGAGGCCTTTCCTGGATCATATCACACTGCCCAATCCAGCAGGGGCTGGAACACAGGTAACACCCAACCCGTGCAGCTGCTTTCCCACAACACGGTTCACTTGATTACCAGCCGCACGAGTGTCTTTGGGCATTCAATCCCCCGAACTCTAAATACGTGTGTCTCCACCTGGGTAACTTTAAGATGTGGGGACTTCAACTCCCAGAATTCCCCAGCCAGCCCCGGGGAATTGATTGATTCCCCATGGCTGGCTGGGGAATTCTGGGAGTTGAAGTCCCCACGTCTTAAAGTTGCCCAGGTGGAGAAACACGGCCCTAAACGAACAAAAGTAGGCCGGCCTGGCCCAACACGGGACGCTCAGCCGGTCGTGGGAATGCAGCCCCTCCAAGCGTCCACCGGGAACCGCCGCGGCCCGGGCCGCTCCGTTGACGCGAGTTGAGGGGACGAGAGCCCTCTACACATGCTCAGGGACGCCCCCAGCCCCGACGGCTCACCCGCGGCCCAGCCCCGGCACGTAGCCCAGCGGGGCCGGCATGCCCAAGAAGGGCTTCTTCTTGCGGTTCATGGTGCCGGTCAGCGCCGTCGTCAGCCCCGAGGCCCCGCCACCGCCCGAACCCCCCGAGGCGCTCGAGCCGGCCGGGGCGGCGGCGGAGGACGAGGAGGCGGGAGGCGCCGCCGAGGAAGCGGCCGCGGCGGCCATGATAGCGGTGGAGGACGGAAAACAGGCCGCGGGGCGGAGCGAGGCCCAGGAGGCGGGCGCTTTCTGCGCCGCCTCAGGAGCGCTGGCACGACGCGGAGCGCGCCCTCGCCTCCCGAAGACTCGAATCCAACCACAACCCTGCAAGGTAGGCTGGATTGAGGGAGGGGACTGGTCCTAGGCCACCCAGGGCGCTTCTGTGGCTGAGGGGAGACTCGAATTCGGGTCCCCCGGTCTGAATCGAACCACAACCCCGCGAGGTAGGCTCGGCTGAGGTGGGGGAACTGGTCCTAAGCCACCCAGGGCGCTTCTGTGGCTGAGGGGGCACTCGAACTCAGGCCTTCCCAGACCAGGACTAACAACAACCCTGTAAGGTACGTCGGGTGGAGGGGGAGGGCCTGGCCTAACGACCCCCAGGGAGGTTCTGTGGCTGAGGGGAGAATCGAACGGGGGTCTCCCAGTCTGAATCCAACCACAGCCCTGCGAGGTGGGCTGGGCTGAGAAAGGGACTGACCCAAAGTCCCCGAAAGGGCTTCTGTGGCTGAGGAGGGACTCAAATTTGGGTCCCCCAGTCTAAATCCAACAACAACGTAGGCTGGGCTGAGGGGTGGTACTGGTCCTAAATCACCCAGAGAGCTTCTTCAGCTGAGGGGGCACCCAGAATCAGGGGTGGCTAAGGGGGGACTCAAATTTGGGACCTCTAGTCTGAATCCAACAACAACCCTGCAAGGTAGGCTGGATTGAGAGAGGGGACTGGTTCTAAGCCACCCAGGGTGCTTCTGTGGCTGAAGGGGGACTCGATCTCAGGTCTCCCCAGTCCAGGAGTACCAACAACCCCATGAAGTAGGCTGGGCTGAGAGAGGAATTGGCCCAAAGACCCCCAGGGAGTCTCTGTGACTGAGGGGGCACCAAAGCCTCGGTCTCCCTGCTTGTACTCAACAACGACCCTGTGAGGTGGGCTGGGCTGAGAAAGGGGACTGGCCAAAAGACCCGGAAAGGGCTTCTGTCCCCACTCCTGGTCCAGCTCCTTTGTCAGCACAACACTTTTCTAAGGAATTTAAACTTCCTGCCTATACATTATCTGGGGTTTTTTTGGGATTGATTGATTGATTGATTGATTGTATTTATACCCCGCCTATCCCCTCCCTAACGGAGGACTCTAGGCGGCTTACATCCATGTATATTTCATTTTAACATTTCATACATATACCGCGCGCTAAGGGAAGGGGTAAGGGAACCGACTCTTCCGTGGGTACTGGACTACATGTCCCACAATACCTTGAGTCGGAGCCGGCTGCTGACGTCCTGGATGTTGCTGTTTTTGGGATCCGTCGTCTCTGCCGCCACCGTCGTCTCCACTCTAATATATCATATTAGAGGAAGGTGTACACCATCAGCAAGGGGGATGGACTTGGTTTCAGCAGTGATGGTGCACCGTTGGGAGGCCGGAAGGGCCGGGGTGGGGATTAGAGAAGGTCTACCTATGTGGTCACTAAGAGAGGATAGTAACTAGATACAACAGTGTTTCTCAACCTCAGCAACATTAAGATATGTGGACTTCAATTCCCAGAATTCCCCAGCCAGCATGGCTGGCTGGGGAATTCTTGGGATTGAAGTCCACACGTCTTAATGTTGCCAAGGTTGAGAAACACTGGTCTACAGTATGCAAAAACCCAGCTCCTTTGAGAAATCCATAATGATGGGGAAAGGTAGAAGGAAAGAGAAGAGGACGGCCAGCAGCAAGGTGGAGGGACTCAGTTCCAGTGTGACGAGTGCACTGTTGGAAGACCTGAAAGACCAAGTTAGGGACAGATCTTTGTGGAGAAAAATCTATGTAGTTGCTAAGAGTTGACACCAACTTGATGGCACTCAGTCAGTCATTATATCTGTCTGTCTGTCAAATTTATATAGCTGCCCCGCTCATGGATGTGTGACTGGGTGGCATACAGTAGAAACAAAACAATTTAAAACAGAGCCTTAAAAACCATTAAAAATAATTTAAAATATAAATAAAGCCACGGGAGAATGCATTCGAGGTCTTACATGCAATGCAGCCATTTTACAAGGGCTCCTATTTCCATGGGATCCCCTAGACAGCTGACAGAAGTCTTGAGGGATTTCTGGAAAATCATTAGAGTCGGGGCCAATCTCACCTCGCAGGGGTGGGGGAATAATGTTCCACAGGGCCGGTGCCATGGCAGAGAAGGCTCGCCTCCTAAATATGCCATCATCTGCCAGTAATGCCCCTCTGGATTCTACGTAGGTCAGACAGGACAAATTTTGTGCAAAATAATTAATTGACACAAGTTTGATATCGGAACTCAAAACAAGGACAAAGTAAGAACAGAGTATTTCAACCTCCCAGGACATTCATAGTAGACCTCAAAGTGACTGTTTTGGAAAAACAAGACTTTAAAAGCACCATTGAGCAAGAAATTATTGAATTCACATGCATCAAAAGATTTCAGGCAATATCAGGAGGTCTCCACAAACACAATAGGTTTTTAACACTTTACAATTGTTAATTGATAAGGAACCTGTAATCTGTCTCCCGTAGAACCTGTATCTGCAGAACAGCAAAATTCTGGGAACAATTTTGCAGTTCTGTTAAGGATACCCCAGTTTTGAATATTCAGCAATTCATACCAAATTTAAAATATTGCCCTTGGTATTTGTAATCTGGCTCAATCGCAACCTGCATCGCATCTATATACTACTAAAACTCTCATTGTGTTTATCTGTTTGTCTCTTTGTACCCTCAAGTCAGCCCAAACAGTGCATTATACCGCAAAAAGTTTTGAATCAAGGTACCTAAAATCTGCTAACTTAAAGAATGTGTAAAAAATTAGGGACCCATTACTCCTGTGGAATTGAAATTTCCACCGGTTTTATTTGCAAAGTTGTGGCCGTTGCAGCGCCCCCGCAGTCACGTGGTCGTGATTCCTGATGCTCCCTGCCAGCTTCCCACAAGCAAAGGCAATGGGGAAGCCAGCAGGAGGTCGGAATTCGCTTCCGCTCCCACTGCTTTTTTGCCCGCAGTGGTCATTCTTGCTTATCTGTTTATGTAAGTAAGTACTGACTTATTATTGAAGTTCGTTTCCCACTACAGTTATTTTTCAGTTTATGCTATATACACTTCTTAGATGATCATGGGACCGTCCAGCACTGGGGTAAAAAGTATATGGTCAGCCTAAAATTTAATGTTCATTCTAGTCACATCAGATTGCACTACCTTTCTCTCAAAGGATGACCCAACGGGTCACTGGGTTGTCTAGTAATCATTCTTTCCCTCCCCCCGCCTCATCCCAATTTAAATCTTAAATCAATTTAGCGACTCTGTTCATCTGATGAAAGGAGCTGCAGCTCACAATATATTAGTTGAAAAGGTGCTGCAAGATTCGTTCTGATTTCCAGAGAACTGCCAAACAAACCCCAGAAAGGCATGGTCCAGAACTTGCATATCATATCTGTATCTGTTCATCACACTGTAAAATAAAATGCTGTATTACATTTTGAAAACAAGGATGTAGAATATGGATCTTGGTGTGTTTTTTTACAATGGATGCCATTAAGTTTTGTGTAATGGCTCTGTTTATTAAATTTGTACACAGCTGACTTCCAGTGATTCTGGGCAGTTCACAAAGTAATAAACACAGAAAAAATAACAAAAACCATGTCCAAGCTCATGGAATTGTAGCATAAAAATCACTAACATAGCAAAAATCTGAAAAAGTAACGATGCTTGACAAAGCTGTTAGGGCACAGCAGAATTAATCCTGGGAACAATTCTTCTGAAGTTCTGTTGAGGATATCCCAGTTTTGACTACCCAGCAATCCATACCGTTCTTCCAAATAAAAGCTTTTAGGTTCTAAAAACCATTGCTTTTCTGTGGTCACCTACAAATGGAATCGCAGTGACTGCAAAGATTTTTAGTATGTGCTTGTCAAAGTGTTGATCCCACCTCAGAGTCATCCTACGATTCAAAATATTTTAATATTCTGAAGTCTTGAACATTTTCTACAATGCAGGACTGCAGGATTCCAGTTAGGCTTGCTTATTTATTTCAATTTAGACACCACCCAATCAGCTGTGAGAGTTGGACCATAAGGAAGGCTGAGCGCCGAAGAATTGATGCTTTCGAACTGTGGTGCTGGAGAAGACTCTTGAGAGTCCCTTGGACTGCAAGGAGGTCAAACCAGTCAATCCTAAAGGAAATCAACCCTGACTGCTCATTGGAAGGACAGATGCTGAAGCTGAAACTCAAATACTTTGGCCACCTCATGAGAAGAGAGGACTCCCTGGAAAAGACCCTGATGCTGGGAAAGACTGAAGGCAAAAGGAGAAGGGGACGGCAGAGGATGAGATGCTGGGAAAGACTGAAGGCAAAAGGAGAAGGGGACGGCAGAGGATGAGATGGTTAGATAGCATCACCGATGCAATGAACATGAATTTGAGTAAAGTCCGGGAGACAGTGGAGGACAGGAAGGCCTGGCGTGCTGTGGTCCATGAGGTCACGAAGAGTCGGACACGACTAAACGACTGAACAACAACAAACCACCTTAATTAATTCAGGTGTAACTTAATACACTTAATTAACTAATTAACTGTAAACAAGGCTGGGAAATTCCTCTTGCAGGTTCCATGATTCTGCATTTACCCCAGATGAGCAGTATAGATCCCTTCCTAAAATCTGAGTTCTTACTTCCTTGATCTTGCTACACGCAGGGCACTTGACAAGTGGTCCAGCTACACCCTGCGGTTTGCAACCCTCCATTTTAAGAAAGACATTGACATTGAGTGGATCCAGAACAAAGCAATCAGGGCCTGGAAGGAGAAGAGCAACAGTTGCAGACATTAGGTAGCTCAGCCTGGTGAAATGAAGATGGTGGAAGACGTTAGAGCTGTCTTTGAGTAGGTGAAGGGCTGTTATGGAGAAGATGGGGTCAACTTGATCTGAGTTGTTCCAGAAAACAGGATGAGAAACAACGGGCTTGAATAACAAGGGACAAGATTTCAGTAGGACATCAGGAAAAATGTCCTTAGAGCTGTTCAGCCTTCAGACTTTCTGGAATAGCCTGAAACCTTTGGGTGTTTGTGAGGTCTCTTGCTCAACAATGCTCTTAAATTGGTGTCCATTAATTTTTTTGCACAAAGTTTGTCCCATCTGTTCTACACGGAAACCAGAGAGGCAATTGGCATATATCATATTAGAGGAGGAGCATGTGAGGGGCGTGGTGGCTCAGCGGGTAAGACGCCAGGCTTGAAGATCGCAAGTTCGGAGGTTCGAATCCCTAGCCCTGTGTGCGGAGTGAGCTCCTGCACTAGCTCCAGCTCTTGACAACCTAGCAATTCGAAAGCATGCAAATGCAAGTAGATTAATAGGTACCACTTCGGTGGGTAGGTAACAGCGTTCCGCGTGCGTCATGCGGCCACATGACCATGGAAGCGTCTTCGGACAACGCTGGCTCTTCGGCTAACAAACGGAGATGAGCACCGGCCCCTAGAGTTGGACACGACTGCACAAATGTGCGGGGGGAACCTTTACCTTTACCTTTATGTGAGGGCACCTCTAATTTTGTGAATGTACTAGTTGGGGCCTGTGATGGTGCTGTTGGTGCAGATATGGGGTTGTTGGAAGGGTTCGAGGCAACCCCCCCTTCTCTCTCAGACCACCATTTTCAAAACACTGCTTCCCCCAATATCGCCTATCCCTTGAGCAAGGTAAGAGGTTAAAAGTTACAAAATAGAATGGGTTCAATACAAAAGGGGATGCCAGAGATTAAAATGTAAAAGGATGTCCAACTGTTTAGACAAAGGATTCCCTTCAGATTTGATCAGAAACCTTGGAAAACCAAAGGTCGCTCATTCACCGAATTTGGGAGAGCCCATTCAGGTGAACAGCCAACCAGATCTCCATAGGTAAAGGTAAAGTATGCAAATAGGTCCCAAGTTATCATCTATATCAGTGTTTCTCAACCTTGGCCACTTGGCTGGCTGGAGAATTCTGGGAGTTGAAGTCCACACATCTTCAAGTGGCCAAGGTTGAGAAACACTGATATAGATGATAACTTGGGATCTATTTGCATACTTTTCCTTTACTCTTTTCATGTGTGTGAGGAGAAAATTAAGTATTTCCAAAATCTCAGACACTTTTCTAAGTCTGTTTTTTCACTAGTGATTTACGATGTCATATATTGTCACTGAACTATAGTTACGGCCGATATAAGGCCTGTCTTTGTAACTGATATAGCAGCACAGTAATTATCATATGATGCTTTAAATCATTTTTGAAGATATGCACAAGGTCTGCTGTTGAAGAAGTGATCCATTTACATTGGAAGAGGCCCATCATATTTTATTTCATATTTGAATATTAGAAAATCATATCTGATCTTCCCTACAAGCCTCGTGGTGTTGATGTCCTTCTCTGTTCTTTTAAAGACAGAAAAATTAATGAGGCACAGATATACATTGGCTGATATTATCTCTGAATTAATACTATTACACCATAATGGAGAGGAGAAGGAATTTCAGCCACTTCCACATAGAAGCAAGAGGAAATATTTAGGAAGAACACATTCCTGCATGATACAAAAGGCTTCTATTCTCAATGATAAGCTTTTCAAAATCTACAAAGAATTCAGAAAAAGTAGTGATACTTTTTAATTACAGAAAATGAATTAGAGAAAAAGGAATGCAGAATACTTTGATGCCCAACATCAACAGAGTTACTTGTTGGAATCATACCTGTCAATTCTGGGAAGACTAAGGTGTTAAAGATACTGAACTGCAAATGGAAGCTGCAGAATATTAGTGGAAAATAAGTAAGGCTATAGAGTAAGGCTAATTATCTCAGTAAAGAACTGTCCTAAATATCAGATGATAATGTTTAAAGCTTGTTGAGATGGGTGGCCATATAAATTGGATAAATAAATAATAAAGCTGATTCCTGTATTCGGAGACCTCGGAACATATTTGATCAAAAAAATAAAATAATTTTAAATATTTCTGAAAACTTCCATACAGCTCTGAAAACACTTTCTGAACAGGAAGAAGCGTGCATAGAAGCGGTGGTGGTGTCCCTATATGCAAAATGTTCCCTTGGGGAAAACTTGCCTGGACTACACAAGACAGAAAACATTCTCATATACCCAGAATTCTAAAAATTATCAAGAACACCAGAGGCTCTTAGTTTCCCACATACTGCTTGTCAACCATCTAAAATTATAGAATTTGGGAGACAGGGAATGCTTCTAGGGCCAAAGAGAGAAGAAAATTATGAGAAGCCCCAATATGTTTTTCAGCAAGTATTTGTAGAAAATGCATAATGTGTTCTGGCATATTTGTAGTAAGGGACAATAAGGGGGGAAATATGTTGATTGCCTTTTCCCCAAAGAGACCTGATCCTGCCATCTTCCACCACCATTTTTCAGCTTTCACCTGCAAAACAAATCAGATGGATTTGCATGCTGTAGACTCTAGGTCACTCATCCTGCTAGTCAAAATTTTGGAATATTGAAGTAGTCTAAAATGTGCTTGGTTCTCCAAGTTGAAAGCCCCGAATCTATTCATGTCCCCTCCACTGAGTCCTAGTGCGCTTAACGAAGAGCACTGAGTCCCCGGGCAGTGTTGCAGAGGCATTTCAAGAGATTGCAATACATTCTTACGTTCCCACTGAAAATGACTTGAAAGTTGTCATTCTCCATCACGGGAGAAACTGGCGAGTTTGAACACAGCAAGAGAATTGATTCGACCCATATGCGCATGAAACGGAAAAGCGAATTGCTGTCCTCTGCTGCCTAATTTAGCATTATTAAATTAATAATTATGGTTGTTCTGAATGGCCTGTTAACAAAATAATCAGAGCTTGTACTTTTTGGTTTTCACTGCAATTTGACTGTGGCCCAACTGTTTAATCTAGTACATATGCTGGTCTATGACCGTAATAAAGATTTGATTTGATTTGAATCTAGTACAGTATTTTCCAACTGTGCTCTGTATCTTGCAAATGTGCATAACCTTCCAGATGCGGCAAGATTTTCTTTCTGACACAGGCTTATTCAAAATGTGAGTAGAATCATTAAAATCAGTGGACAAGGTAGTAATCAGGTTATAAGTTATATTAATCATTGAAGACTCCAGCAAAGGAGATCGTTACCTTGTCGTGGTGCTGGAGCTTGAGCACCTCAATGAAACCATGAGCTAAACCGTGAAGGGACACCCAAGACGGGAAGGTCGTGGCAGAGAGGTCAGACTAAATACGATCCCTGGGGAAAGTAATGGCAACCCACCCCAGTATTTTTGCCGTGAAAACTAAATGGATCAGTACAACCAGAGATATGTCGGTATACCATCGGAAGATGGGACTCCCAGGTCGGAAGATGGTCAAAATGCTACTGGGGAGGAACAGAGGATATGTTCAACTAGCCCCAGATGTGATGACGCAGCTAGCTCAAAGCCGAAAGGACGGCTAGCGGCCGACAGTGCTGGTGGTGAACGACGAATCCGATGTTCTAAAGATCAACACACCATAGGAACCTGGAATGTAAGATCTATGAGCCAGGGCAAATTGGATGTGGTTATTGGTGAGATGTCAAGATTAAATATAGACATTTTAGGTGTCAGTGAACTGAAATGGACTGGAATGGGCCACTTCACATCAGATGACCACCAGATCTACTACTGTGGACAAGAGGACCACAGAAGAAATGGAGTAGCCTTCATAATTAATAATAAAGTGGCTAAAGCAGTGCTTGGATACAATCCAAAAAACGATAGAATGATCTCAATTCGAATTCAGGGTAAGCCATTTAACATCACAGTGATCCAAATATACGCCCCAACCACAGATGCTGAAGAAGCAGAAGTAGATCAGTTCTATGAGGATCTGCAGCACCTACTGGATAATACACCAAAAAGAGATGTTATTTTCATTACAGGAGACTGGAATGCTAAGGTGGGTAGTCAGACGACACCTGGAATTACAGGCAAGCATGGCCTGGGAGAACAAAATGAAGCAGGACATAGGCTGAGAGAATTTTGCCAAGACAACTCACTGTGCATAACAAACACTCTCTTCCAACAACCTAAAAGACAACTTTATACATGGACTTCACCAGATGGTCGACACCGAAATCAGATTGACTACATCCTTTGCAGCCAAAGGTGGCGGACATCTATACAGTCGGTAAAAACAAGACCTGGAACTGACTGTAGTTCAGATCACAAACTTCTTATTGCAAAATTTAGAATCAGACTAAAGAGAAAAGGGAAGACCCACAGATCAGTTAGATATGAGCTCACTAATATTCCTAAGGAATATGCAGTGGAGGTGAAGAATAGATTTAAGGGACTAGATTTAGTAGATAGGGTCCCAGAAGAACTATGGACAGAAGTTCGGAACATTGTTCAGGAGGCGGCAACAAAAAACGTCCCAAAGAAAAAGAAAACCAAGAAGGCAAGATGGCTGTCTGCTGAGACACTGGAAGTAGCCCAAGAAAGAAGGAAAGCAAAAGGCAACAGTGATAGGGGGAGATATGCCCAATTAAATGCAAAATTCCAGAGGTTAGCCAGAAGAGATAAGGAATTATTTTTAAACAAGCAATGTGCGGAAGTGGAAGAAGACAATAGAATAGGAAGGACAAGAGACCTCTTCCAGAAAATTAGAAACATCGGAGGTAAATTCCAGGTAAAAATGGGTATGATCAAAAACAAAGATGGTAAGGACCTAACAGAAGCAGAAGAGATCAAGAAAAGGTGGCAAGAATATACGGAAGATCTGTATAGGAAGGATAATAATATTGGAGATAGCTTTGACGGCGTGGTCAGTGAGTTAGAGCCAGACATCCTGAAGAGTGAGGTTGAATGGGCCTTAAGAAGCATTGCTAATAACAAGGCAGCAGGAGACGACGGTATCCCAGCTGAACTGTTTAAAATCTTGCAAGATGATGCTGTCAAGGCGATGCATGCCATATGCCAGCAAATTTGGAAAACACAAGAATGGCCATCAGATTGGAAAAAATCAACTTATATCCCCATACCAAAAAAGGGAAGCACTAAAGAATGTTCAAACTATCGAACAGTGGCACTTATTTCACATGCCAGTAAGGTAATGCTCAAGATCTTGCAAGGTAGACTCCAGCAATTCATGGAGCGAGAATTGCCAGATGTACAAGCTGGGTTTAGAAAAGGCAGAGGAACTAGAGACCAAATTGCCAATATCCGCTGGATAATGGAGAAAGCCAGGGAGTTTCAGAAAAACATCTATTTTTGTTTTATTGACTATTCTAAAGCCTTTGACTGTGTGGATCATAACAAATTGTGGCAAGTTCTTGGTGGTATGGGGATACCAAGTCATCTTGTCTGCCTCCTGAGGAATCTGTATAACGACCAAGTAGCAACGGTAAGAACAGAGCACGGAACAACGGACTGGTTTAAGATTGGGAAAGGAGTACGGCAGGGCTGTATACTCTCACCCTACCTTTTCAACCTGTACGCAGAACACATCATGTGATGTGCTGGGCTTGAGGAATCCAAGGCTGGAGTTAAAATCGCTGGAAGAAACATTAACAATCTTAGATATGCAGATGATACCACTTTGATGGCTGAAAGCGAGGAGGAGTTGAGGAGCCTTATGACGAAGGTGAAAGAAGAAAGTGCAAAAGCTGGGTTGCAGTTAAACCTCAAAAAAACCAAGATTATGGCAACCAGCTTGATTGATAACTGGCAAATAGAGGGAGAAAAAGTGGAGGCAGTGACAGACTTTGTATTTCTAGGCGCAAAGATTACTGCAGATGCTGACTGCAGCCAGGAAATCAGAAGACGTCTACTTCTTGGGAGGAGAGCAATGGCAAATCTTGATAAAATAGTTAAGAGCAGAGACATCACACTGACAACAAAGGTCCGCATAGTTAAAGCAATGGTATTCCCTGTAGTAACCTATGGCTGTGAGAGCTGGACCATAAGGAAGGCTGAGCGAAGGAAGATAGATGCTTTTGAACTGTGGTGTTGGAGGAGAATTCTGAGAGTGCCTTGGACTGCAAGAAGATCAAACCAGTCCATACTCCAGGAAATCAAGCCAGACTGCTCACTTGAGGGAATGATATTAAAGGCAAAACTGAAGTACTTTGGCCACCTAATGAGAAGACAGGATACCCTGGAGAAGATGCTGATGCTGGGGAAAGTGGAAGGCCAAAGGAAGAGGGGCCGACCAAGGGCAAGATGGATGGATGATATTCTGGAGGTGACAGACTCAACCATGGGGGAGCTGGGGATGGTGACGGCCGACAGGAAGCTCTGGCGTGGGCTGGTCCATGAAGTCACGAAGAGTCGGAAGCAACTGAACAAATAAACAACAAATCATTGAAGAACATTAGTTTCAGATCAACTGGAGTTCTAAAATATGTTATGATGCATCACAAGGGATGGAATTAGGACTTTGTCATTAAAAAGGCTTCATTTAGATTTTTCTGATGCCAAACATTTATTTTTATATTTATATCCTACTTTTTCCTTTGAAGGAAGATTAAACACAGTTTACCACTTCCCAGCAGTTTGGCTTCACAACTGTTCAAAGAGGTGGGCTGTGCTACCAAGAACAGTGTTTGAAAGGGGACAAGAGTCTGGTTCTCCAACACTGTAATGATATGTGGGATTGACCTTCAGGGACAAAGGGAAGAGATGCTGCCTAGGGAATGATCAGATAAAAGGGGGAGGAGCCCGCAGCTGGATAATGGGAAGAGAAATAAACTTAAAAAGGATCTGCCCTAACGTATCAGGCTATTAAAAGTGACGGCGGGAGGTTTGTATTTTCAGACTTGCAAGATTGATGTCAGCCTTCCCAGGTAAACCAGACAGGAAACACAACCAGATGAGCTAATTCTACTTTAATTGTAAGGCTACATTAACAGAATCTTGCAAGCCTGAAAATACAAATCTCCCGCCATCCTTTTAACAGCCTGATACATTGGGGCGGATCCTTTTTAAGTTTCTCTCTTTGCCGATTATGCAGCTGCGGGCTCCTCCCCCTTTTATCTGATTGTTCCCTAGGCAGCATCTCTTCCCTTCGTCCCTCAAGGTCATTCCCACATACCATTACAAACACTGCAAGGCAAAGGTGCCCATAAGCCTTTTATATTGGTGAGCCCATTTGACCTTTTGAGAACATGGGGGCTCTCACTCAGGGAGGTACGAGGGCTTGTCCACCCACAAGGTGGCTGCCTTGGGAAATATAACTGGTGTGATTTACCAGAACGTTCCTTGCCAAGCCCTGTAGCCCATCTCTACCCCAGGAGGTTCCCTGTTACCCCAGCTTTCCTTTGTCTTTTTTTTCAAGGACAGGTGACACACTTCCTATTCAGTTCCTCAGATTTATATGCTGTTACAATTAGGAGACTGAGCAGTTCACAGTCTCTTCTAATAATAAAATATCTAGTGGTTAAGGTGCTGGGCTAGAAACCAGGAGTCTGTGAGTTCTAGTCCCACCTTAGGCATGAAAGCTGGTTGGGTGACCTTGGGCCAGTCACTCTCTCTCAGCCCTAGGAAGGAGCCAATGGCAAACCAGGAGACCTTGAGTTCTAGTCCCGCCTTAGGCATGAAAGCCGGCTGGGTGACCTTGGGCCAGTCACACACACTCAGCCCTAGGAAGGAGCCAATGGCAAACCAGGAGACTGAGAGTTCTAGTCCCACCTTAGGCATGAAAGCTGGCTGGGAGACCTTGGGCCAGTCACTCTCAGCTCAACTCACCTCACAGGGTTGCTGTTGTGGGGAAAATAGGAGGAGGAAGGAGTATTAGTATGTTCGCTGCCTTGAATTATTTATAAAAATAATAAAGGGATAAAAATAAATACAAATAACAAGAAACAGCAAATACCCCAAGCATACTCTATAATAATAAAAGATGCCCTCCTTGTGGATAGTTCAGTATTCCACTCACTCTTCAAATGCCCCCCAAGAGAGCCAGACCTTTTGAGGATTTACCAAGGAAGTGATAATCCTTGTAGCCTCACGGCTTGACTACTGCGACACATTCTACATGAGGCTGCCCTTGAAGACCATCTGGAAGCTTCAGCTGGTCCTTAATGCAGCAGTGCAGGCAGTGATGGGCATGCCTCGGTGTGTCCATGTAATACCTCTGCTTTGCGAGCTGCACTGGTTGCCAGTTTGCTTCTAGGAGCGATTCAAGGTGCTGGTCATCATCTAAAGCCCCGTGTGGCATAGGGCTTAGTTACCTGAGGGACCGCCCGTCTCCCATAGTATTTGCCCAGCCGATTAAATCTGGCAGGGTTGGTGCACTCCAGGTTCTTTCAATTAAACAATTAATGCTATCTGTCGGGACTGAGGAAGTGTGCCTTCTCTGTAGCAGCAGCTGCCCTCTGGAATGAGGTTCCCCCTGAGATCTGAATGGCCCCCACCTTTCTGGTGTTTCAAAGGATCCCTAAGACCTGGCTCTTTTCCCAAGCCTTTAGTGAGGGTGAGTGAAGCCTACTTTGGACTGTGTGGGTCTGTTTCTTTTCTCCATTCTTTTTTTTTATAATAACTTTATTAAATTTTAAAACAGAAATAAAATCTAACAGAAACTAATAAAGAGAAAGAAAACAGAAGTACAGGGGGGGAAAAGAGAACAGAAATAGAAAAAGGAATAACTCCCAACTTCTTTTACAACAGATATAAGTAAAACTTACATTAAATTCTTACTCTCTAAGGTTACAAAACAACATCCATTTTTTCGATTGTCAGCTAATATTATTAATCATCAAATCCGTATATCATAATTTCATTCTTTTCTGTTTCATGCAAAAAATCCAAAAGGGGCTTCCAATTTGCCATAAAATCAGTCAATGTCTTTTCTCAAATCAAAGCTGTCAATTTCGCCATCTCAGCCAACTCCATCAACTTTACCATCCATTCTTCCACTGTAATATCGAGTCTTTCCACCTTTGAGCCTATAAAAGTCTTGCTGCAGTTATCATATATAAAAACAAAGTTCCATATGATTTTTCCAATTGTTTATCCATCAGTCCCAAAAGAAATGTCTCTGTTTCAATTGTATATTAATCTTTAAAATTTTCTGGATTAATATATACGAATATATATTAATATATAATATATACGAAGGAGGTAATAGTTCTTCCTGGGGGTGGTTAGCCCCGTAATATCCTCCTTTTTAAGACCTCACCATCCTCTGGATTTTTTCTATTTATTATTATATTGGATTTTAAAGTGTACAGGTTTTTAATCTTAATATTATTGTTGTAAACCGCCCAGAGTCTACTGCTGTAGAGATGGGTGGTGATAAATTTGAATAATAAATAAATAAATAAGTATTTGAGTCCAAACTTTTTTAGCTTTTCTCCATTCCAGTTTGGTTTCTGTCATCTGTCATTCTGTTTTATTGTTTTTAATGATTTTTAATAAGAATTTTATTAAGTTTCAAGCAAAGATAAAAGCTACAGAAAAAGAAACTACAAAGAAAAAAAACTAAAAAAGTGTGAAAACACAAGAGAAAATTTTTCAAAGTTACAAAAAGAGGTGACTTCCGACTTACAACAGCAAGGATATACAAAAATTTCCATAATCCCTTACTCTATATTAAACCAAAATCACATTATTTCTATAAATCATTCCATTGGCACATTGTAAAAATCACTAAATACAGTTACTCCTTCCCCTTATATTAAAAGAAAAAAGAAAAATTTATATAAACCACCTAATCAACTTCCGCCCCAAAGATAACATTTATTTAATTATTTCCTTCCTACTACTATTCTATACATTTCTGTCTACTATAATAAAAATCAAACTAAAAAACATATAAATTGTCTGCCATTATACTTGATAATACAACAAATTTAATAATCTTAATCATATTAAACCAAAAACCATCCAAATAGACATTTATTTTTTTTGTACCTCAATAATCTTAATCCAAATCTTTAAAGATAAATGAAATCAGCCAAACCCTAAAAGCAATCCAGATATATATTCTTTAACCCTTATCCCACTTTAAAATAAACCAGAGCATTTACATATCCCCACAATGCACACATAGCTTTTTTCTTAAAAAAATCGAACAGCCCAACTGCCCCCCTCAGAAACTCCGACTTCTCTTCAGGAAACCTCCCATACATAATAACCCCTTCTTTTCCATGGCACTCCACCGGAAGATTAATTTCACTTGTGGCTTGCAACTTGCTCTCTCCCTTAAATTTCTCCAACTCGACTATCCGATCTTCATCCAGCATTTCAATAGAAACCCCAATCTCGCTCTTAGAAAAAACATTTCTATCGCTGTTAAATTCCTCAGTTCCATCCACAAAGTCCCCAACCAGATGACACACTTTAGACCTCATATTTTCCACAATATCCTGAATGTCTTGCATAAAAACTTGGTAGGAGTCTGAAAGAATCTGTTTAAAACCTTGGTGGAAGTCAGAGAAAATCTGTTTAAAATCCTCCATGTCTCACGCAGTAGATTATGGCGCCCCCAAGGAGCTTAACCAGCGAAAGTCAAAGATATGGAAGAGTTCCGGAATGTGTTTACACAAGCGAAAGTGAGATATGCAGACAGTTCTCAAGGGAAAGTAGAAGCAGAAAGCTGAAGGTTCAAATCAGCCAATTCAACGTGTAGGGAAATACCAATATCTTCAAATTTAGTACAAAAATAGTAACAGGGAGAAAATTACATACTCTCAATCCTCCTTAATATTTAGAGGGAAAACTAAGTCCAAAATTAGGAAGAATTTTTAGAAAGTAATCCCAAAAATAACGATAAGCACCAAGAGAACCCGCTTCTCCTTGCTGTAGAAAGCCTCTCTTAGGGTATGCGTACTTAAAAGAAATATAAATTGGGTGATTTAGAAATGGGGTGGCCGGTCTTAGTGTCCCTTTAAGGCTACAGCACGGCTTGGGAAATGGTGACGTCCCCACCTCCCAGCTAAGCTCTTACCAGTCGAACGCGAAACGCTGTTTGCAATTTTCTGGCTACAAACTGCCGTCCAGAGGGCAGATGGGGTTATTCCTGGTGTTTTCCTTTTTCCGGAAAACACTCCTGGGCTTCAGGAAAACCTGCCTGAGCCTGAAAAAACTGCCGTGTTGTCAGCTCTGCCCACTGAGCCCGCAGGCACAGCTGTTCAGTCCGCCGTGTCCCCACCAGAAGTCCATCTCTGGATTTTTAACTTTGTAGGCCGCCCAAAGTCACGGCAGTGAGATTGGCAGATAGAAAGATAGAAAGATAGAAAAAGAAAAGAAAAGAAAAGAAAGAAAGATACAGTAGATAGATATGGCGTATGATGAATACATGACAGAAGAGAGAGAAAAATACAGTCCACACAATTATATGTAAACTTCTGCAGGGATACAGAGTAGTCTCATAACTGGATGTCCAGTCTGGATGTCCAGTTCAGCTAATCAAGCGATCGCTTCCAGTGTTACTTCGTGCAGATCTTCTAAGGAGCCAGGGAACGCACGTAGTGGGCAGTCTTGCACAATGTGTTTAATAGTTTGCATTTCAGCACCACAATCACAACAAGGAGAGTCCTTCCAGCTATATAAATTTGGTAGATAAACAAATAAATATTTTGATGGTGGTTGTGGGTTTTCCAGGCTGTAAATAAATCTTTGCTATCTTTAATTATTTCTTTTTTTCTTCTTATTGTATCTTTTAATGTTTTTACTTGTGGGCCACCCAGAGCTGTTGGAACTTGGGAAGCATACAAATTAATAATTAATTAATTAATGTCTTGGAAGGAGGATATTCCAAGGAGAGCCATCACTGAGAAGGCATGAGAACCGGATTCCTAAAGATGGCATTCCAAATTAATCAAGTGGGATGCAACTATCCAGCATATTTATGTTCTCAGAAAACTTAGATCCATTTGTGGACCTGGGTCATTTTTAGAAACAAAAATAATGCTTAAAGCCAGGGAGTTAGTGTTACAGAATGCCACCCTTCCTTTTGTCATTTTTTTTTCAAGTCAAACATCTGGTGGGGCATGGAGCTTGGCAATGCCAAGAATGGTCCCCATGGGCTCCTAAGTTTTTCGGCTGTGGCATTTGGGACTCCAGCGTTGTACCCCAATAGCTCTTTGATGCCAACATCCACACAACCTTGATATACTAAGGAAGAACATTTAACTCAATTCAGTGCAATGCTTAAGAAGAAGACATCTGGGCTGCAAAGCCATTTTGATGCCTTTGCATTCTTCAAACTCTCCCCCCCTCAAACCTTCTGAAAACCTGTTTGGATAATATGATTTTGGAGGGTAGATACATTAATACTAGTTTGCTTTAAATTATGTATTATTTCAGATCCAGATAAGAGAATGGAGTCTCATAACACAGTGTGATTATAGTGGGCCATATTACTTCACAAAATGTAAATGTTGTGGCTGCCTTAAAGTCTCAAAAAGGAGTATTTGGTAAGCTCTCCCCCCCCCCCAAGCATTACAAAGCAAAGCATACCTTTCAGATGCTTTGCACAGCCTGTTATACAGCAAGCTCTTACAATTACTCTGAGTTCAACTTTTGTATTTCATTCTAAGCTGTAAATAATCAGGGTTAAAGTAAAATTTTCCTATGGAAAGTAATTATCATTCTATCACATTCCTTTTGGGGATTGGTGGTGAAAATGTTGGAAGGAAAGCATTCATATTCCCCTGATTTACGTACATGTACAAGAATGAATTCCCCAAACTGCTTTTCAACATTTTTACATTTTATTTTTAATTTATTTATTAGGGCTTATATGTTACTCCAGTGCAAAAATACCTTGAGTATTCCTCTCTTTCAGTAAGAAGCTTAAAATAATCTAAACTGACATTTACTTACCACCACAAAACTCCCAGCATCCAAGGAACAATCAAAACCTCACATAAAAATCCATGATTTGGGGGGAGGGCGGCTCACTACTCACACCCATTCCATTCCCACGGTTCTCTTGAAAAGCCATGACTTTATGACTTTCCTAAAAATGTATAGAATCTGAGCTGAACAGATCCACATTGCTAAGTATGAATGGTAAAAAGAGTACGAAGCAAGGACAACCTATTTATTACTAGAGTTGGAACATCTTACATATCAGTTTGTATGATGTTTTAATTGTGTGTGTGTGTGTGTGTATACATACATACAGTACATACATACCTTGGAAAGTCAGAAGCAACCTCGAATAAAGCCTATTAGCCCTTTTATTTTTTTGATTTATTTATTTATCCCGCCTTTATTATTTTTATAAATAACTCAAGGTGGCGAACATACCTAATACTCCTTCCTCCTCCTATTTTCCCCACAACAACAACCCTGTGAGGAGAGTTGGGCTGAGAGAGAGTGACTGGCCGAAGGTCACCCAGCTGGCTTTCATGCCTAAGGCGGGAATAGAACTCACAGTATCCCAGCTTCTAGCTTGGTACCTTAACTCACAGTCTCCTGGTTTGCCATTGGCTCCTTCCTAGGGCTGAGAGAGGGGGACTGGCCCAAGGTCTCCCAGCCGGCTTTCATGCCTAAGGCGGGAATAGAACTCACAGTATCCCAGCTTCTAGCTTGGTACCTTAACCACTAGACCAAACTGGCTCTCTAAACTAAACTCTAATATCATATTTTGTATGAGTTTTAAATTTAACCTATGTGGATGATCTTGTTTATTTATTTATTTATTTTATTTTATTTATATGACCGCCCATCTCCCCCAATGGGGAACTCTGGGGGGTGTACAATAAAATAGGTTAAAAAATATATAAAATATAAAACACCAGTTTGTACAATCAATAATAAATAGTTATAAAATCCAGATGGGAGATAGCATTGGTAAACGGAAGGACATGATAGAATTAAGGGATTAACCACCCCATGAGGAACTGTCATTTCCTCCTTCCCATGCCAGGCAGCAGAACCAGGTCTTCAGTTCTTTCCTAAAGGTCGGGAGGGAGGGGATCTGTCTCAACTCTGGGGGCAAGGTGTTCCATAATGTAGGTGCCACCACAGAGAAAGCCCGTCTCCTAGACCCCATCAGATGACACACTCTGATTGATGGGGCTCGTAGCAGGCCCTCTCTGAATGATCGGGTGGGGCAGGTCGATAATATGGGGATAAGACGGTCCCTCAGGTATTCTGGCCCCATGCCATGTAGGGCTTTAAAGGTGATAACCAACACCTTGAATTGTACCCGGAAGCAAACCGGCACCCAATGCAGCTCGCGGAGCAGCGGTGTTATACGTGCAGATCTTGGCGCACCCAAAATTGCTCACGCGGCCGCATTCTGCACCAGCTGTAGCTTCCGGATAGTCTTCAAGGGTAGCCCCATGTAGAGCGCATTGCAATAATCTACATGGGAGATGACGAGAGCATGAGTGACTGTTCGGAGGGCATCGCGATCCAGGAATGGGCGCAACTGGCGCACAAGCCGAAGCTGTGCAAAAGCCCTCCTAGCCACGACTGCCACCTGCTCTTCGAGCAGGAGTCGTGAGTCTAGAAGGACCCCCAAGTTGCGCACCGGTTCCGAATGGGGCAGTGCTACCCCATCGAGAACCAAAGATGATAATTTCCCAGAAGACGCTAAGCCATCAATCCACAGCCACTCAGTCTTGCCAGGGTTCAACTGAAGCCTGTTGTTCCCCATCCAGGCCCTCACAGCCCCCAGGCACTGGGACAGGGTGGTCACTGCATCACTTACCTCACCTGGGATGGAGATACACAGTTGATACCTCATCCCATGGTGTCGGATGACCTCGCCCAGCGGTTTCATGTAGATGTTGAATAGGAGAGGAGAGAGAACCGAACCCTGTGGTACCCCACACAGGAGCGGTCGCGGGCTGGATCTCTCCTCCCCTGCCACCACCGACTGGGAACGGCCCTGGAGGAAGGAGGTGAACCACCTTGTTTCCTCAGCATGGCTTATTTAAGTATTGCTGTAACCAGGAGGTATATACGAGATACTGACATATTCGGGATCAATTTGCAACATTTTTGTATTGCCACATAACAGTGCTTTGTGAAGCCTCAATTCAATCTACAGAAATGGTTAAATAAATGTCAGCCTGAAACTGACATAAAAGTAGAGGACATTTTCTGCCCAAAAGCTGTGATTTTAGAATTCTGCTTTCCACCAGGTGGAGTACTAAAACCAGAGAGGCTTTCCCTTTTGGATAGCGGGTTTCGGGGTTACAAAGGAAGCCAAGGTTGCTTTTTGGATAATCTCACTTAGTATGTTGGCCCAGTTACCCAAGCAGATGATGGAAACCTTTCATACTTTTTTCCTATTTCTTTTCTTTCTCTTCGTTCTCCCTTCCTTCTGTTTAACTTTTTTTTTAATTCTGTCTGAAATTAATTCAGCCCTCAAGGCAATAAGTTCTTCCCAGCTTGAGTAAAATCCTATTCGTTTTCCAACCCAGTGATGTTTGCTTAGCTTAGTACAGCAGCTGCATTGGATTCTCATCTTTATGAAATAATATTATATTTTATTTATTTATCATATTTATATCCTGCCCATCTCCCTCTCAAGGAGGGACCCTTTTTTTTTGTATGAGTTTTAAATTTAACCTATGTGGATTATCTTGTTTCCTCAGCATTGCTTATTTAAGTAAATAATACCCATAGCTGAAGTGTGTGCAGAACAATAAATCAGCCGTATCCTTTATTAAGTGCTAGAGCAAGAGTGTTTAATTTGACAGCAGACTCCATTTATAAATCAAAAGGATTAGTTGGTGCCCTGGAAATTGATGCTTTTGTCAGAGGAGAACTATCACACAAATACATCCTGTTGCAGGAATTGTTGCTAGGGGTCTGGTTGGGCTAATCTTATTGACTGGAAATTGACTAGTTCTCTGATTCTGCAAGCACATAGAAATTGGTAAGAACATAAGAAGGTCTCTGCTGAATTAGAAAGGGGGGAAATGACAGTTTGGCATCTTGAATGAATTATATCCACCTCCCAGAGTGAGTCTGACACCAGCTTGATCTGAAATTGTGTATATGCCCAAAGGAGAGTTGGCGGGGAAGGAAATGCACCTGATTTGGCTTTTATTTGAGGTAGCTGGGATGGGTTCGCTCAGCATGCAAGACTGTGAATCATGGTCTACACATAATGCAGCCACGCTGAAATCAAACCACCTTATATTTTAGCATGCTGGGTGAGTCAGGGTCAGTCACAATCTGGTTGGTTGGTTTGCTTTGGCTTAGCATGTTAGGGAAAAACTCCAGAGTCCATTGGAGTTGGACAGCTTATACATTCATTCAAATAAATAAATAAAGGCATTGTGGTTTGTTAAGCATGGCTTGCGATGTAGTGTGTTGTGTAAACATAGTCATGGGCTACAAATGCAGGATGTTGCATTGGATTATTATGCCTCTAGAATGCCGGTGCAATGCATATATTGCACATCCACTTTTTGGCCTTGTCTTTTTCTTGTGCCTGTCTGAAGCTGGCATAGATAAAAGTCCTAGTGTCTCTCTAAGGAGGGCAGAGACACTTTCCCGGCATTTTAACTCTTTCTAGCCACAGGCATTGGGGGTTAGGATTGTGCCCATGAGCCTGTAAAGGTCCAGAGTTTTCAAGGGATTTTTAAAACAGCATTTTGAAAGAAGCCACAGGAGACTTGGGAATTTTTTTATACTCCCCCCCCTTCCCGGCCTTTCAAGTAGAAGAAGAAAGAGAGGGCTTTTAAGAAAGAATAAATAACAGCTAAAAGGATCTTTGTGGGCTGCCATTGTCACACATTGGAGGGGTCCTAATTAGCATCTTTTGTAAACTGCTGCTTGGCTGGTTACCTGTGGTGAGTGGAAATAACCTCTAGGCAATCAGATACTGGACATTTTTTAAGTGCTGCAAGACCAGGTTCTCTTTCTTGCTACAAACAATTGCCATTTTTACTTATATTTAGCAGGCTGTAACAACGATTGTGGATAAGTGACTTTTGCACTTTTATAAGCTGCATCGCAATCACTTTCTGGAACATTTGTATATAACAGTTCTTACCACTTCATCTTCACAGCTATGCATCATGTAACCATGTACCATCAGAGATCTCTGAAACAGACTGATATAGGATTAATTCACCTTGACTTTGCAAAATCTGAGCAGGGTTGGACTGAGTTAACATCAGCTAGATTAAATATATGGTTTTCATTTGGCTATTACTGATTTATTTAATACTAACATAAAAATGGAACAGATACAACACCACCACTAATTCCTCACACCAAGTTTTGCTTAAGATTGTACAAAGAAGATAGAGTTATACATGGAGATAGAGATGCCAGATGAGCATGCAAATTTCAGAAAAGATATCAAATCAGATTGCTAGAAAAAGTTAGTAAGTGGAGACAGCAACAGCAAGAGAATTTAAGGAGGCTTGGTGCGTTGACTACAAGGAGGCCTTTGATTGTGTTGATCATGCCAGAAAGTGGAATGAATGAATGAGTGGATAGATATACTGTAGATATAGATACAGATATAGATTAGATATAGATTAGATATAGATAGTTTTTAAGCTGCAGGATTGATGAGCTGTTTTTAGTAGGGGGGGAGATTTTTAAGGGTTGTTTTTTTAATATCTTGATGCTTTTAGGCTACACATTGCCCAGTCATTCTGAGAAGACAATATAGAAATTTTGTAAACCAACCAGTCTACTAAATAATGGATGTATTAAAAAAGAAACCTGATTGTTTCTCTGAGCAAACTTTTCCATGAACACACTGAGGTAGGGGAAGTAGAATGGTTCCAAATAGGGAAGAGAATGAGACAAGGCTACAGATTGTCCCCATATCTGTTGGAACCAAGGACAGCTGCCACTAAGGATACGTATAGGATACCACTTTATTACCTGAGGGCAAAGGCTGAGAAGAGCTCATTGTGAGAAAAAAATAATCTGAGTTCATGTTAAACATTAAGAAGAAATAGGTAATGTCAGCTAGCAGGCTTAGTGGCTTTACAGTTGAGTGTGAATTTTGTTTTGTTTTCTAGTGCTTAAGGCAAAATAAAGATAGAGACTCTGCTGGAGAAGTAAAGAGGAGAGTATTCCAAGTCGGGAAGGCAAGAGCAAAGTTAGAAAAGATTGGTGTTATTTTTTTATTTTATTTTGTTTTATTTTATTTTTTTTTATTATTTTATTTTATTTTATTATTTTATTATTTTATTTTTATCACCACCCATCTCCCCCAAAGAGGGACTCTAGGCGGTTTACAGTAAAATCAGAATTAAAACCATAAAAGATAAAATTACAGCAAATACTATAAATAGAAATAAATAAATATAAAATCCAATGATGGTAAGATCTTATTCCGTAGGGAGGGCTCTACGGTGCAAGCCACCCCCAGGAGGAACTGTCACACCCCCCCCCCTCATCCCAAGCAAGGCGGCAGAGCCAGGTCTTCAGATTCTTCCTGAAGGCCAGGAGTGAAGGGGCCTGCTTCACTTCTGGGGGCAGAATATTCCAAAGCGCAGGCGCAACTGCAGAGAAGGCCCGCCTCCTGGACCCCGTCAGATGAAATTCCTTTGTCGACGGAGTCCGTAGCATGACTGGGTGGGGCCATAGCAACATAGATAAGAATAGTTAAAGCAATTTTTTTCTACCTTAACCGTACAGATATGAAAGTTGGTCACTGAAAAAGAATGAGAGAAAGAAGGTATGGATATAGAGATGGTTACTAAAAGTAGTATTGTCCATAAGAAGAACCGCTAAATTAATCCTGAATGAAATAAAAATGGATTCTTCCCCTGAGGTGATGGTCAGCAAGCAGAAGCTCACATTGGACATATTGTGCAAGCGGGTGATGGACTAGAAAACATCCTTAGGCTTGGCAAGACTGAGAGAAGGAGAAGAAGGGGAAGACAGTGGATAAGGTAGATGGCCAGGGACAAAGAAATTATAGGACCATCCTTGGAAGAGGTAGAAGTTATTACTAGAGAACGATGGAAATAGAAATACAATGGAAATAGTTGGTTCATTTGCCTTGAACCAACCTCCCAGAATTTTCAGTGATGGCTAAGCTGGCTGGGGAATTCTGGGAGTTGAAGTCCAGTCATCTGGAAGCTGCCAGGGTTGGGAAGCACTAGTCTGTACAGTTGGCAGATGTCAAGGCAGACTCGATACTACCTATTGCTACTGTACTACTACTTGCTTAACCAACACAGTGGGTTTGTTTAGGGGTTGGTGGTCTTAGTATGTTGAGTATTTTTCCCAATATTTTACTCCTTGTAACAGAGACAGGGTTAGGGTTATGGCTGCGAGAGCTGGACCATAAGGAAGGCTGAGTGAAGGAAGATAGATGGTTTTGAGCTGTGGTGTTGGAGGAAAATTCTGAGAGTGTCTTGGACTGCAAGAAGATCAAACCAGTCCATCCTCCAGGAAATCAAGCCAGACTGCTCACTTGAGGGAATGATATTAAAGGCAAAACTGAAGTACTTTGGCCACATCATGAGAAGACAGGATACCCTGGAGAAGATGCTGATGCTAGGGAAGGTGGAAGGCAAAAGAAAGAGGGGCCGACCAAGGGCAAGATGGATGGATGATATTCTGGAGGTGACGGACTCGACCTTGGGGGAGCTGGGGGTGGTGATGGCCAACAGGAAGCTCTGGCGTGGGCTGGTCCCTGAAGTCACGAAGAGTCGGAAGCGACAACAAATAAACAGAGACAGGCAGACCTCATTGGTTTCCACTTCTGACGGGAGAGAATAAGTCTCTCCTTTGGGTCTTTGAAATACCACCCTGGCATTGTCAGGCTTGAGATGGAATTGCCTTGCCCTCTCCACCTGCCCCCAAAGAAGCAACCAGTATGAACAAGGAAGCAAGCATGATTTTGAGAGTAAATGTGATTTCCAAGGATGATGCTCTGAATGTGGTGTGAAACAAGCAAAACAAAGGGGTTACAGAAAGGCGGTGGGGGTGGGAATTGGAAGCCTCTAATCCAGCACTTGCAAGCCAGCCAGCAGGCAAAGTATCCCATGCAGTCCTTAAAACTGAAGGGATGGAAAGAGAAAAATGGCTCAAAATACTGTACGGTTATCAAAGGAGGTTTCGGCATTGCCGGTAATGAGCCGAGCTCTTTCCTTAGGACTGCAAGTACCGTACCTTGGAGAATTCATTTGTTCTCTTCTGAAGCCAGGGACACTCATAGTCATTATTATTTGCTCAGTGCTGGCAGAGTGCCTGGGACTTTTCAGCCAATGTGTTAAAAACCTGGAAGATCAATAAACAAGCAACGCTTTCTCTCTGGGAAAGGGGAAGCAGAGAATCGGCAAAAAGATTTGCAGTCCAATTGTTTCTCCAAGGAAAACGATGTGCCAGGCCTGAGATGGAAATTACAAATCCAATCAGAGAATTATGATGCTTCCTTTCAACTAAGCCAAAACTGAGTGCCATTGTGGCACTATCTTATCCCATCATGTGCTGGATTTTAACCATGTTTTGAGGTTTGCAAGGGCGCCTGATCCCAGAGTACACCTAAGAAGTAGCATCTAAGTCTTAGCTGATCTCAAAATGCCAAGCAAGGTCATACCTAGTTACTATTGTATCTGGATATGAGACCACTGGACTCGACCGTGGGGGAGCTGGGGATGGCGACGTCCGACAGGAAGCTCTGGCGTGGGCTGGTCCCTGAAGTCACGAAGAGTCGGAAGCGACTGAACAAATAAACAACAAATGAGTCCACTAGGAATTCCCAGGGCTATAGGCTAAAGTGGGAAGTTGAAAAACCATCCAGGAAGAAAGCAGTAGCAAACCATTTATATATAGTTGCCAACATGGATGTGTGCATGAAATCAGCAGGAGTCAAGTTTGGTTCAAAGGAGACATTACCGAACCCAGTGACGTTTATTTTGAATTTATGCTGGCTGGGGGATTCTGGGAGTTGAAGTCCACACATCTTAAAGTTGCCAAGGTTGAGAAACACTGGTCTAGATAATCTGTTTCCTCCATAACATAAGGAAGATAACAGGAGCCAGAGAGGCAAGGATGTACTGAGCAAAACTCACTCTTAATACAGCTTGCCTCCTGGGAAGTCACAGTGCCAAAAAAGAGGTGCAAAGGGCCAGGTACCCATTTTCAATAAACAGCATAGCTTTTCTTAAACCAACTTAAGTAATGCTGCTTAGCACCAGGTGAGATCTGGCCACTGGGGAAAAAATAGCAATTCTTCCCTGATACCTGAGGGGGAAATAATTCTAAGAAGTTCCTTCTAGACAGAACAAAAGCCGGCCTGTGCATTTAAATGGCTTTAGGTCTCTTGCTGATTGCAGAGCCTTTTCTCCCTACAAGCACCTTTTTCACTTTCCTTTTTCTTTTTGGTAGTTGCTATTAAGGAACACTCCAGCAAAGGAGATCGTTACCTTGTCGTGGTGCTGGAGCTTGAGCACCTCAATGAAACCATGAGCTAAACCGTGAAGGGACACCCAAGACGGGAAGGTCGTGGCAGAGAGGTCAGACTAAATACGATCCCTGGGGAAGGTAATGGCAACCCACCCCAGTATTCTTGCCATGAAAACTAAATGGATCAGTACAACCAAAGATATGTCGGTATACCATCGGAAGATGGGACTCCCAGGTCGGAAGATGGTCAAAATGCTACTGGGGAGGAACAGAGGATACGTTCAACTAGCCCCAGATGTGATGACGCAGCTAGCTCAAAGCCGAAAGGACGGCTAGCGGCCGACGGTGCTGGTGGTGAACGACGAATCCGATGTTCTAAAGATCAACACACCATAGGAACCTGGAATGTAAGATCTATGAGCCAGGGCAAATTGGATGTGGTTATTGGTGAGATGTCAAGATTAAATATAGACATTTTAGGTGTCAGTGAACTGAAATGGACTGGAATGGGCCACTTCACATCAGATGATCACCAGATCTACTACTGTGGACAAGAGGACCACAGAAGAAATGGAGTAGCCTTCATAATTAATAATAAAGTGGCTAAAGCAGTGCTTGGATACAATCCAAAAAACGATAGAATGATCTCAATTCGAATTCAGGGTAAGCCATTTAACATCACAGTGATCCAAATATACGCCCCAACCACAGATGCTGAAGAAGCAGAAGTAGATCAGTTCTATGAGGATCTGCAGCACCTACTAGATAATACACCAAAAAGAGATGTTATTTTCATTACAGGAGACTGGAATGCTAAGGTGGGTAGTCAGACGACACCTGGAATTACAGGCAAGCATGGTCTGGGAGAACAAAATGAAGCAGGACATAGGCTGATAGAATTTTGCCAAGACAACTCACTGTGCATAACAAACACTCTCTTCCAACAACCTAAAAGACGACTTTATACATGGACTTCACCAGATGGTCGACACCGAAATCAGATTGACTACATCCTTTGCAGCCAAAGGTGGCGGACATCTATACAGTCGGTAAAAACAAGACCTGGAGCTGACTGTAGTTCAGATCACGAACTTCTTATTGCAAAATTTAGAATCAGACTAAAGAGAATAGGGAAGACCCACAGATCAGTTAGATATGAGCTCACTAATATTCCTAAGGAATATGCAGTGGAGGTGAATAATAGATTTAAGGGACTAGATTTAGTAGATAGGGTCCCGGAAGAACTATGGACAGAAGTTCGCAACATTGTTCAGGAGGCGGCAACAAAAAACGTCCCAAAGAAAAAGAAAACCAAGAAGGCAAGATGGCTGTCTGCTGAAACACTGGAAGTAGCCCAAGAAAGAAGGAAAGCAAAAGGCAACAGTGATAGGGGGAGATATGCCCAATTAAATGCAAAATTCCAGAGGTTAGCCAGAAGAGATAAGGAATTATTTTTAAACAAGCAATGTGCGGAAGTGGAAGAAGACAATAGAATAGGAAGGACAAGAGACCTCTTCCAGAAAATTAGAAACATCGGAGGTAAATTCCAGGCAAAAATGGGTATGATCAAAAACAAAGATGGTAAGGACCTAACAGAAGCAGAAGAGATCAAGAAAAGGTGGCAAGAATATACGGAAGATCTGTATAGGAAGGATAATAATATTGGAGATAGCTTTGACGGTGTGGTCAGTGAGTTAGAGCCAGACATCCTGAAGAGTGAGGTTGAATGGGCCTTAAGAAGCATTGCTAATAACAAGGCAGCAGGAGACGACGGTATCCCAGCTGAACTGTTTAAAATCTTGCAAGATGATGCTGTCAAGGTGATGCATGCCATATGCCAGCAAATTTGGAAAACACAAGAATGGCCATCAGATTGGAAAAAATCAACTTATATCCCCATACCAAAAAAGGGAAGCACTAAAGAATGTTCAAACTATCGAACAGTGGCACTTATTTCACATGCCAGTAAGGTAATGCTCAAGATCTTGCAAGGTAGACTCCAGCAATTCATGGAGCGAGAATTGCCAGATGTACAAGCTGGGTTTAGAAAAGGCAGAGGAACTAGAGACCAAATTGCCAATATCCGCTGGATAATGGAGAAAGCCAGGGAATTTCAGAAAAACATCTATTTCTGTTTTATTGACTATTCTAAAGCCTTTGACTGTGTGGATCATAACAAATTGTGGCAAGTTCTTGGTGGTATGGGGATACCAAGTCATCTTGTCTGCCTCCTGAGGAATCTGTATAACGACCAAGTAGCAACGGTAAGAACAGAGCACGGAACAACGGACTGGTTTAAGATTGGGAAAGGAGTACGGCAGGGTTGTATACTCTCACCCTACCTATTCAACCTGTATGCAGAACACATCATGCGACATGCTGGGCTTGAGGAATCCAAGGCTGGAGTTAAAATCGCTGGAAGAAACATTAACAATCTCAGATATGCAGATGATACCACTTTGATGGCTGAAAGCGAGGAGGAGTTGAGGAGCCTTATGACGAAGGTGAAAGAAGAAAGTGCAAAAGCTGGGTTGCAGTTAAACCTCAAAAAAACCAAGATTATGGCAACGAGCTTGATTGATGACTGGCAAATAGAGGGAGAAAAAGTGGAGGCAGTGACAGACTTTGTATTTCTAGGCGCAAAGATTACTGCAGACGCTGACTGCAGCCAGGAAATCAGAAGACGTCTACTTCTTGGGAGGAGAGCAATGGCAAATCTTGATAAAATAGTTAAGAGCAGAGACATCACACTGACAACAAAGGTCCGCGTAGTTAAAGCAATGGTATTCCCTGTAGTAACCTATGGCTGTGAGAGCTGGACCATAAGGAAGGCTGAGCGAAGGAAGATAGATGCTTTTGAACTGTGGTGTTGGAGGAAAATTCTGAGAGTGCCTTGGACTGCAAGAAGATCAAACCAGTCCATACTCCAGGAAATCAAGCCAGACTGCTCACTTGAGGGAATGATATTAAAGGCAAAACTGAAGTACTTTGGCCACATAATGAGAAGACAGGATACCCTGGAGAAGAAGCTGATGCTAGGAAAAGTGGAAGGCAAAAGGAAGAGGGGCCGACCAAGGGCAAGATGGATGGATGATATTCTGGAGGTGACAGACTCAACCATTGGGGAGCTGGGGATGGTGACGGCCGACAGAAAGCTCTGGCGTGGACTGGTCCATGAAGTCACGAAGAGTCGGAAACGACTGAACGAATAAACAACAAAACAAAATTAAGGAACAGCCAGACATTACCAGCTTCATTTAAAAGTAGGGGGTATATTACAGTATACTGTATCTGGAACTTCTCTCATCAGAGACCCAGAGAGAGCTGAAGTTTTAAAAAAAAAATCAGCCAAGAGGAGAATGTGAGAGGTGTCCTCTTGCATTTAGTATTGTTCGGTTGGCAGAACAGGTTATAAAATACGCACGCACGCACACAATCCAAAACAAGAAAACTGCGTGCAGATGCAACTTTTGACTTTACATTGGAACACCCTGCCAAGACTGGTTTTAAAAGCACAAGTGTGCCATGTCCACCTAGAGGTAAAGCATCCAGTACACTCCTGATCTGCATGTGCAGAAAGTCACTTTGTACAAACTTTGTAAGGTAAAGGTAACGGTTTCCTCCGCACATTTGGGCAGTCGTGTCCGACTCTAGGGGCCGGTGCTCATCTCCGTTTCTTAGCTGAAGAGCCAGCGTTGTCCGAAGACGCTTCTGCGGTCATGTGGCCGCATGACGCGCGTGGAACGCTGTTACCTTCCCACCGAAGTGGTACCTATTAATCTACTTGCATTAGCATGCTTTCGAATTGCTAGGTTGGCAAGAGCTGGGGCGAGTGCGGGAGCTCACTCCGTCACGTGGGGCTAGGGTCTCGAACCTCCGAACTCGCGATCTTCCGATCAACAAGCCTGGCGTCTTACCCGCTGAGCCACCACACCCCCAAACTTTGTAGCAACCTTCTATTCCCTATGTCGACTCTGCTGGGTTGCAGTTCTACACCCCACTTTCAGTGCTCAGCCTGACACATCTGCAGTGGTGCGCCTACCCAGAGGGCCACTGTCCTTGTCCCCAAGTTACTAGACCCTATGAACCCATGTCTCTTGGCAGAAAACAGTACTTTTCTGAATGACTGAGTCATTGGTTTTAGGGATTAAGCTCTGCCTCTTCTCTTCCTAAAGCGTGTGAAAAACTTTGCGGGATGAGACCGAAGTTTGGTCCAACTCAGTATTCTGTTTCCAGTGTTGGCCAGGAAGTACCAACTTTCTCATGCTGTTGATTCCTCAGCAGTGACAAATTCATCTTCCACTCATTTATCTCCTCTCCTTTAAAATACATCACCATATCTCACGGCAGGCAAAGTTATATTGGAAAGAAGAACATAGAAACAGATTGCGTGTGTTGGGGGCATAAAACCTGCCCACCACCACTGGTCCCCTTATACATTAGGGACCACAAAACTGCTTTTCAAGAGAAAGGTGGTTGTGATGCCACCCAGCATGCCCAGAATGGGCAGCTGCTTCCCCAGCCGGGAATGCACATCCCTCCATCTCAAGCAGGATCTTCTTCTGAGGAGAGAAGTTTTCGTAAGCACACGGTCAGATCCCCTACAACCCCTTCAACTCAGGGTGGAAAAGCATTTATTCTTTTGAAAGTGCACTTTTGTTTCCAGCAAGAAGCTGCGTGTCTGTTGGAAAATCACTGTGGGTAATTTTTTTTTAGTTTGCCCCCAGCACCTTCCCAGTCAACCCCTATAGCCAGCTCCGAGCAAGCACACCCCGCTCAGATCAGCTACCAAATATATAGCTTGAGGCTTATTTATTAATAGCAGCAAACATCAAAAACAGGCAAAAATGAGACAAAGGGCAGGCAAAAGACACATGAACACTAGGCAAGAATTTACATTATCTATGCATCTATTTAAAGTGCAAAAGCTGGGTTGCAGTTAAACCTCAAAAACAACAAGATTATGGCAACCAGCTTGATTGATAACTGGCAAATAGATGGAGAAAAAGTAGAGGCAGTGACAGACTTCGTATTTCTAGGCGCAAAGATTACTGCAGATGCTGACTGCAGCCAGGAAATCAGAAGAATGACAAATCTTGATAAAATAGTTAAGAGCAGAGACATCACACTGACAACAAAGGTCCGCATAGTTAAAGCAATGGTATTCCCTGTAGTAACCTATGGCTGCGAGAGCTGGACCATAAGGAAGGCTGAGCGAAGGAAGATAGATGCTTTTGAACTGTGGTGTTGGAGGAAAATTCTGAGAGCGCCTTGGACTGCAAGAAGATCAAACCAGTCCATCCTCCAGGAAATAAAGCCAGACTGCTCAAAGGAGTCACTGACCGCATGGGAAAACTGATGGAAAAACACAACTTTCAAACAGTCTTCAGACCCACCAGAAAAATACAACAAATGCTAAAATCAGCAAAAGACAAAAGGGACCCCCGCACCGCTGCAGGAGTATACCGCATACCATGCAGCTGTGGACAAGTATACATCGGAACCACAAAACGAAGCATTCACACCAGGATAAAAGAACATGAAAGACACTGCAGACTACAACAACCGGAAAAATCTTCAGTAGCTGAACATGCTCTCAAGCAAACGGGACACAAAATCCTATTTGAAAACACAGAAATACTGGACAACACCAAAAGCCACTACACCAGATTATACAGAGAAGCCATTGAAATTCACAAACACCAGCACAGTTACAATAAAAAAGAAGAAAGTTTAAAAATTAGCAAAACCTGGCTACCAGTCCTGAAAAACACAGCCTGCAAAAGGTCAACGAACTCAGTCCAACCACCAGGTCATGGGAATACTTCTCACAATGAACATGCTAATCACGCTCATCAGCCACTCGTTAACATTTCAACACAACAAAAAACCCCACCTAATCTCCTATAATTTAGCTCTATAAATAGAACATTGCCACTCTACCTGGGCACAGAGATTTTGCTTCTATCTGTGCTCCTGCCCTCTGAAGATGCTGGCCACAGATGCTGGCGAAACGTTAGGAACCACAACTTCCAGAACACGGCCACACAGCCCGGAAGACCCACAACAGCCACCAGACTGCTCACTTGAGGGAATGATATTAAAGGCAAAACTGAAGTACTTTGGCCACCTAATGAGAAGACAGGATACCCTGGAGAAGATGCTGATGCTAGGAAAAGTGGAAGGCCAAAGGAAGAGGGGCCGACCAAGGGCAAGATGGATGGATGGTATTCTGGAGGTGACGGACTCAACCATGGGGGAGCTGGGGATGGTGACGGCTGACAGGAAGCTGTGGCGTGGGCTGGTCCATGAAGTCACGAAGAGTCGGAAGAAGCGACTGAACAAAACAACAACAACAACAACAACAACAAATGCATCTATTTACATCTCAAAAAGCACAGACCTTTCCAAAGTCATTGGAATCACTGCTGTGGGGAATTAGCATGTAGAGTCCCAGAGCTTTTGGTGGTTCCAGCTTTAACCCTTTTACGTACATAACAGTAGCAGAATAGAGATGGAAAGTAGGACACCAAGTGATCTCTCCTCTATTCTGTCCCATGAATAAACAATTTGGTGGACAGGGATGATGTGTCCAACAGTGTTGAGGTTTTGTGTAGGGGAGAAAGAACTAAAATTCTCCTCCAACCTCTGATTAAAGTTGCAATGTGCAGAAGAAGATCTGCAGATTTTCCAGGCAACAGATTGGCCCGCAGGTAACTGGCTGGGAGAAGGTCACACTCAAAACAGGACTAAGTGGTTTAAATGGCCCCTTCCAACTTCTCAATTCTGTACATCTCTAGTTTTTCCTGAGATGCGTCAGCAGGAGGTGGAACTCAACCCAGGGCATTGGCAAGCCAAGCTGTGATGCCTTCTTGGCAACCTCGGGCATCATTATTCTCTGAATAGTGGAAAAGGAAAAAGGATAATCTGATACATTCTTTTTGTGCCACTGGAGAGCTCTGTAAACAATCCCAGCTGTGGGCCCAGGGAAAACTATTCTTAAAGAAATACATTAATAGATCCTGAGAGATTAATGGCAATTACCTATATTCCTTTATTATGGTTTCCTTAATTGGTAAAATAAAGCAGTGGGGGGGAGGCTTGTTTCCAATATATTATTTTTACCTGGGTGTCCTCAAGGAGATCCAAATTGGCTGTCGAACTGTGGTGGCTTTTCTTCTCCCCTACAAGCCTTTCAAGGTACACGCACGCATCGCCTAGAAGATGGCATATGTGAATCCCATTGTGGAGCTCATGGGTGGGCATTTCAGTGCACGCAATTAGGTTTTATGACGATTGGAAAAGTTTAGAAAAATATATTAGCTTGGGAGCTATCTGAATAATAGCCTCATGGATGTAAATCCTCTCTCCCCTGCCCCTCTGTTTTTACATTATAAATTTTAATCCTGAAGCATTTTCCAGCACAAAATACTTTCCGAAGAAAACTTGGCCTAATTAAGCCTGAAAGCCATTTTATTTCTTCCAACAGTTGCTGCAGGTTGCCCTCTGGTGTAAACGGTTTTAATGTCCCATTTTGGTCTAGTCAGAAATGGAGAAAGGTGTCTAGGACAGATGCACTCTTCAAATGAAATAGCAACCTTGGCAGCATTGTTCCATTACAAGCTCATCTCCAGCTGGTTTTTCGGAAAATCAGCATTTGCTTTCAGAAGGCTTTTATATCATTTATTTTCTCCCCCCCCCCCATCCCCCAGCCTATGGCAAAAACTGATCCAGGTTTTTCTCTCCCTTAACAAATTGCTCCTTTCCTTTGATCCTTTCAGAAAATGGGCAAAAGCTTCCTATAATTTGCATTGGTGGCTGAACAGCCAAGCATGATGATTTTCACTTCAAAGCACTGCCAAAATAAATAAAGGCGATCCCACATTGATTCCTACCTTTCTCCATTCCTAGGAAGAAGCATAACCCTCTCTAAAATAGGATCACTAGATTTTTCAGGATAGACATAGTTAAGGCAGTATAATTCTACCTTGTGAATGCCATAGAAATGTAAAGCCAGTAATTAGCAGCATAGAAGGCTTTTCAGCTGCAATATATTTACATTCCTCTTTCCTATGCATTGCAAACTTCAATATAAAGCAATTCCAACTAATTATGTAGACCTAATATCCAGATAAGAATCTTTTCTGCATCACAAAATGTCGCAAAATGGCAACTATTGCTTGAGCTTCTTTGCGTTTCAAATCTTGCAGTTGCTGTAGATAGCTGTCCTCCTGCTATCCTTCTCTTTCTTGGAGTTTTAAAATCTTTCTGGAGTCACCCTGAAATGAAACTTTATGTATTTATTTATCTTACTTGAATAATATGCTGCTCCAGTCATTGACCAGCTCTGAAAGGCTTACCGTACAACTTCTGCTCCAGGTGCTTCTAGATCTGAAGGGAAGGACTAATTTCTAAACCAGAAATGTGTGGTCTTTTCAGAGCTGGAGCTACACTTTTCGTTTTACAAAAACTTAGGGGCTTCTGATATCTACAGGGAGGGTGGCCATTGATGTGCTGGAGTGCAACGTGCCAAATTTTCTGCCCCTTTGTTGTTATTTTTCAGGGGACGGGGGTTGAGCAAAACAACTGCACATCCAGGAACACCCACGGGAAGGGCTGTCCAAAAACTCAAGATGATGGCTATGACTGTGTCCGAAACCCTGCCTCTTTTGTATGTGTATCATGCAGCGCACATAAGAAATGGGTGGGGCATCAATGTTACGGCCAGCATTTTGACTTTTTTGACCACCCACCTTGCAAACGCCCCTGCGTTTGCATCTATTTTACCCCCTTAGTTGAGCAAGAATGTATGAAAATTGGGGAAAATCAGCAATTTTGACAGAGAAGGTTGGTGGCACAGGGGACTCCCAGGGAATTCTGGGAGTTGAAGTCCACACATCTTAAAGCTGCTGAGTTTGAGAAACACTGGCATAGATAGTGTTCCATCCTCCCATTTTTCCCACAACTACAGCTTTGTCCAGCACCTTCACCCTTAGAACAGGCTGGCTCTTGGCCTGAGAGGAAGGGACAGGCCCCAAGTCCCCAAGGACCCTCAGTGGCTGGGAGGGGACTGGAACCTGGGTCTCCCCACTCCTGGTCGAGCACCTTCCCCACTAGGCCACCTTGACTCTCTTTAATAGCTACACTTGTTGTGGCCAAATTTATTCCCTGGAAGGCTTAGCTTTTTTTTATTATTATTGTTTTCTACTCATCCTTTGCTTTCACGTTTGCTCTCAGGTTGATGAGAACTTCTCCATTTAAACAGCTTGATGTTTTCATGTTAATGCCAACTTCTTTCCATGGACTTTTTGAATTATGGGATGCAAACCAAGGTTCCCTGGGATTGAAATGTTCCACCAGTCTTGACACTCTGCTTCAGATCACAAAACCTTCTAACAAGGAATTAAAAAACAGCTGCATGAAAGAAGGGAGAACGTCTTGTCCCTTGTTCTTTACAGGCGCCATTCATTGCCTTTTCCATCTTCTCAAATTGATTTTGGTCTACCTGGATGCTGAGAGTGATTTTTTTATCTAATGTTTTGTGAATTGATTGCCTTTAAGTAGCACCTCAAGCCTTTTTTCTCAGCCTTCCCAGCTGTCCTCCAATTGGACTAAATAGGATTTCAGAAAACTATCTGGGAAAGTCATTAATTGAGACCGAGGTGATGAACTACCAAGGCACACAAAGTTGTTAGTAATTTAAGGAACTAAGCAGAATACTGCCACATTTATCTTCCACCCAGAACCCTCAGCGCCACTCAGCCTGGCTTTTAGAGGCTGCTGGATAAACTTTTAAAAACCCATAGTCAAAGTCTGTCGCCTTTTCATTGTGGTAAATGGCAGGAATGAATGGCCCTAATTCCCATTGCAGTGTGCGATTTCAACACACACACCCCACACAAGCATTTTTATCCCAAAAGATTCTGAAGCATTTTTACACAGTTTCCCCCCAAGTAAATGATTTGCAGCCATTTAGTTTACATTTTGGTATGCCATTACAAAGCCAAGAGCTGCATCGCCAAAGGCAGAGACATATGCACCGTGCGTTCTGGTCAACAGACTGGTCTAGGCCGGGTTGCTTTGTTTTAAAGTATAGTAGGTAGCAGCCTCTAACCTGTTGTGGCTGGTCTTTAAAAAAATAGATAATCAGGTCTGGACGTAGTATTGGGAGTCAGATGGGAGACTGTAGGTAATCCCAGGACTGTGGGTCCAAGTCAAATAAAACATCCCAAAATGCACGAATGGTAACCTAGTTCCAGATTGTTGCCAAGAAGTAGACGAGACCATGAATCAGGAGTTGAGCATGAGTCAAAGAAGACATCGCTAGATTTTTTGTTAAAAATAGGATTGATTATGTGCCATCGTGTTGGAGGTCTGAGCAACCACATAGGTGGATTTCCTCCATGATCTGACCCCAACCTGGTCTTGCAGGTCTTCCAACAATGCCCCCATCGCCACTGTAACTGATTCCATCCATTTTGCTGCTGGTCTTCCTTTTCTTCTCTTTCCTTCCACCTTTCCCAGCATTACAGCCTTCTCCAAAGAGCTAAGTTTTCACAAGGTGTCCAAAAGAGGATAATTTGAGTCTGGTCATTTGAACCCAACTAAATTTTTGTTGTTGTTCAGTTGTTTAGTCGTGTCCGACTCTTCGTGACCTCATGGACCATAGCACGCCAGGCCTTCCTGTCCTCCACTGTCTCCCGGAGTTTGCTCAAGTTCATATTCATTGCATCAGTGATGCTGTCTAACCATCTCATCCTCTGCCGTCCCCTTCTCCTTTTGCCCTCAGTCTTTCCCAGCATCAGGGTCTTTTCCAGTGAGTCCTCTCTTCACATTAGGTGGCCAAAGTATTTCAGCTTCAGTATCTGTCCTTCCAATGAACCCAGCTTCTATTTTTAATAACGTACTAAGCAGGTAAGACGCCAGGCTTGTCGATCAGACGATCACAAGTTCGGAGGTTCGAGACCCTAGCCCCACGTGACGGAGTGAGCTCCCGCACTCGCCCCAGCTCTTGCCAACCTAGCAATTCGAAAGCATGCAAATGCAAGTAGATTAATAGGTACCACTTCGGTGGGTAGGTAACAGTGTTCCGCGTGTGTCATGCCAGCCACATGACCGTGGAAGCGTCTTCGGACAGCGCTGGCTCTTCGGCTAAGAAATGGAGATGAGCACCGGCCCCTAGAGTCGGACACGACTGCACAAATGTGCGGGGGGAACCTTTACCTTAAGGGAGTTTTAAGTTCCATCCTATCACCCATTGGCCTCTAAAGAAAGAAGCCCGGTGCTGCAGGTTTTCCCTCCGCTTCATCTTGACCTGCCTTAAGGCTGCATACTACAGAGACATCTGCTCCACTAAAGCTATCCTTTTCTTTAATTGCAAATTTCCTGCTTTTAGGAGTTTGACCCAGAGAGCTGGGGACCTGTGCTAAATACCCAAGAAACCCAAAGCTGGATTGCAGTATGGTTAATCTCTTTAAGCCCCCTGATGACCCTGGTGCAGATGACATTTTTCAAACTGTCCTAATTCATTGGTGGTTGCAAATATATTAGTGGGGGAGGGAGGAGAGGAAGAGATATGAAAGGGGTCTTTTGCCCCTAGAGAAAAGACGAAAATGCAAAATTTTAAAGATTAATTCGATTTGGCCATTGGAGATGGTAGAGCTAATAGAGAAAGAAGGACTGCTTGCAGCTGGGCAGAGCTGGTACCTGCTTGTGGTCTGACCCATCTTTGACTAAGGAAGATGCAGGTCGTGTGTTTCCATGGGAACAAAATTGTTAAACTCTCTCCCTAGAAATAAATGTACTGCAGTAATTTGGAGGAGAAAGGGTTAGGCTATTATTTGGGGGGATGAGGATTAGGCTATTATGTCCTTCTAGGTTCAGCCAACACGTTTGGGAATAAACTCAAATGTTACCAATGCCAAGAAGCTTCCAGCATCCTCTTCCCAAAAGAAACCAAGAAACCAAACCTTAGTAAGGATTGTAGCTTGAAATGCTTCACTGGTTGGAAATGCGAGGGAGGGAGTAAATTGAGGCTGAGCGTGATCCTTCCACTTGGATGAACTCTTGGTGGGCCTGGTGGTCTCTAACTGTGGAGGGAGGGGGTCTAAGGGGGGGACAACGGGTTCTTGAATGGGGGACCAGCCATGATATCCCCATGAAATTAACAACTGTTGAAGGTTTTTTATTGGACTTTTAACCTTAGTTTAACAACTAAGAGGAAGCCCCCATCTTCACCCACATCTATTTATAGGCGGCAGAGATTTTTTTAGGGTCCCTGTAGTGTGAATGTGGCCTCCCCCTGGATGTGAGAGAGTCAGGGGGGGAGTCCAAGACTGTGTGATAGTATGTATGAGTGCCCACACCTGAGTGGGAGACAGGTGGTGGGCAGGAGTGGATGATACCTCTCTGCGACCAGTGAGAGTGGTTGTGGGGGGACATTGCAGGTGTCTTTGTGGTGGTTAGGCCCCATCAGCGCCGAGAGCTTAGGCTGGTGCGCTGGGGGGGGCCTACCATCACTAGAAGTTGATTGAGCTTGAGAGATGTGTGCGTGGGGGAGGGGACCCGTGTTTCAACCCAGAGTCTTTGAAGGTCCGGGAGTGGAGGCATCTGGACCTGGAAACTCTGGGGGCTATGGAGTGGGCAGCCCTATCGAAGTGGTGACAGGCCGGGGATGTTATGACGGGAACCGGAGGGCGGGCCATCGTTGGGGAAGACGCCCCCGGTGTTTGTTACCGGTGGCGTGTTCCGGCCCTCCAGGTTCATACCCAGGTCCTGGTCAGCAGATCCTTGAGGGCCCTGGTTTCTGGCTGTTGCTGCTTAATGCCAGGTCTGTTAACAAGGGCCCCCTCATATGTGATTTGATCATGGAGGAGGGGGCAGACCTGGCATGTATCACCGAGACCTGGCTGAGCTCGGAGGGGGGGTAGCCCTCTCTGATATATGCCCAGCCGGGTTTCAGGTGTGGCATCAGCCGAGACTCCGGGGCAGGGGAGGAGGGGTGGCGGTTGTAATTCGAGAGTCTCTAGTGGCCTTCAGGGGCGCTGCTCCGCAAGTGGCCGGTTGTGAGACCCTGTTTTTCAAGTTGGGTTCTCGAGAACAGTTGGGAGTGTTGCTGTTGTACCAGCCTCCCTGCTGCGTAGCGACATCCCTGCCTGAGCTGCTGGAGGCCGTCTCGGGGCTGGCGGTGGAATTCCCTAGGCTTATGGTTCTGGGGGATTTCAATCTGCTGTCCCTGGGACGTGCCTCTGAGGCGGCTCGGGAGTTCATGACTACCATGGCAGCCATGGGCCTGTTCCAGATTATTCGAGACCCAACTCGAGACAGTGGACTCACCCCAGACTTAGTTTTCTTGTCGGAGCAGTGGCAGTTTGCTCTGAGGGGAGAGTTACATCTTTCCCCTTTGTCATGGTCAGATCATGCCCTGGTGACCTTGAGATTCTCTTATGCCGCCCCACTCCGCAGGGAGGCAGGACCCAGTCGATTGGTCCGCCCCTGGCGACTAATGGACCCAATAGGGTTTCAGAGGGAGCTGGGGGTTGTACCTCAGGATCTACTGCACGCTCCAGCGGAGGTCCTGGCTGCAGCCTGGAATAGGGAGGCGGCCGGGGCCTTGGACAGGATCGCGCCTATGCGGCCTCTCTTGCCACACTTGACCCGATACTCCCCTTGGTATACACAGGAGTTGAGGGTCTTGAAGAGGGTTAAGAGACGCCTAGAGCGCCACTGGAGAAAGACAAAGACTGAATCTGACCGAACACAAGCTAGAGTCGCTGTTAAGACCTACCTTGTGGCGGTAAGAGCGGCGAAACGTCAATATTTCTCCACTCTTATTGCGTCCGCAGAATGCCGCCCGACAGCCCTGTTTAAGATAACAAGATCTCTTTTGGGTAAGGTGGAGTCCGCGACCCACCTACAGGGCTGTGCGGAAGAATTTTCTGAGCATCTGCAGGATAAAGTCGCTCAGATTCGGTCTAAGTTGGACTCTAAGCGTGTAGCACAGTCTGGGGAGATGCCGAGGGAACGTCTTTGCCCGGTTATCTGGGAACAGTTCGATCCTGTTGGACCTAAGGAAGTGGACAGGATCCTTCGGGTTGTAAGGGCCACCACATGCCATCTGGACCCATGCCCTTCCTGGCTGGTACAGGCAGCCCGGGAGGTGACATGTGGTTGGGTCCAGGTGATGGTTAATACATCTCTGGGGGAGGGGGTGTTCCCAGCTGCTTTTAAAGAGGCTCTGGTGCACCCCCTCCTCAAGAAACCATCACTGGACCCTACTATATTGGACAATTTTCGTCCTGTCTCCCACCTCCCCTTTTTAGGGAAGGTGGTTGAGAAAGCGGTGGCGTTGCAACTCCAGAGGATCCTGGATGATACGGATTATCTGGACCCCTTTCAGTCAGGTTTCAGGCCGGGATATGGGGTGGAAACTGCATTGGTCGCGCTTACAGATGATCTCTGGCGGGAGCGGGATGGAGGGAGTGCATCCATCCTAGCTCTTCTTGACCTCTCAGCGGCATTCGATACCATCGACCATGGTATCCTTTTGGGACGGCTCAGGGAGTTGGGGGTGGGAGGCGTAGTTCTGCGCTGGTTCACCTCCTTCCTCCGGGGCCGTTCCCAATCGGTGGTAATAGGAGATGAGAGATCCGACCCTCGCCCCCTCGTCTGTGGGGTACCGCAGGGTTCGGTTCTCTCCCCTCTCCTATTTAACATCTACATGAAACCGCTGGGTGAGATCATCCGTCACCATGGGATGAGGTACCATCAATATGCAGACGATACTCAATTATATATCTCCATCCCTGGTGAGGTAAGTGATGCAGTGGCTACCCTCTCTCAGTGCCTGGAGGCTGTGGGGGTCTGGATGGGGAACAACAGGCTTCAACTGAACCCTGGTAAGACGGAGTGGCTGTGGATTGATGGCTCCTGTGGATCCAGGAAGTTATCATCTTTAGTTCTGGATGGGGTTGCACTACCCCATTCAGACCAAGTGCGTAATCTGGGGGTTCTTCTGGACTCACGGCTCCTGCTCGAACAGCAGGTGGTAGCCGTGGCCAGAAGGGCTTTTGCACAACTTCGTGTTGTGCGTCAGTTACGCCCCTTCCTGGATCGGGAAGCCCTCTGTACAGTCACTCATGCCCTGGTCATCTCCCATATAGACTATTGCAATGCGCTCTACATGGGGCTACCCTTGAAGAGTATCCGGAAGCTTCAATTGGTCCAGAATGCGGCTGCTCGCGCAGTTATTGGTGCGCCAAGATCAGCGCATGTGACACCTCTGCTGCGACAGCTGCACTGGGTGCCTGTGTGCTTCCGGGTCCAATTCAAGGTGTTGGTTATCACCTTTAAAGCCCTACGTGGCATGGGGCCAGGTTACCTGAGGGACCGTCTCATCCCCATAACGTCGAACCGCCCCACTCGGTCATTCAGAGAGGGCATGCTGCGGATCCCGTCCATAAAGGAATGTCACCTGACGGGGTCTAGGAGGCGTGCCTTCTCGGTAACGGCGCCCACCCTTTGGAATATGCTACCCCCGGAGGTGAGGCAGGCCTCATCGCTCCCGGCCTTCAGAAAGAACTTAAAGACCTGGTTCTGCCGCCTTGCGTGGGGGGAGGGAATAGTTCCTCTTGGGGATGGCTGGTGCCATAGGGCCCTTTTAAACATCTAAACATCAAACCATCACATCTTGGATTTTAAATTTAATGTTATTATATGAGAGTATTTTATTATGCTGTTTTAATTGTTAAATTTTAATTGTTGTATCCTGTAAACCGCCCAGAGTTCCCTTGTGGGGAGATGGAGCGGTATACAAATTGAAGCATAAATAAAATAAAATAAATAAATATGTCCCATTATACTAGTAGAGAACAAATTTTGCAGTGGAGAAGTCAAGGCATTTCTGACCTTGCAGATGTTGACTGGGAAAATCTTTGCTTTACAGTAAATCAATGTGAAGCACAGAAAGCAAATTGGATGCTCTTAAGCTTCTGTCTGTTTCACACTATGTGTTGCAAAACGTCGAATTGGCAGTGATCTTACCATGTTTAGGATTCTATTCCAAAACACATCTCATGTATTTGGAAACTGATCTGCTGGGAAGTATCCCTCCACTACAATAAATGTCTGCAGATTCCTTTTTTTTCCCCTCAGCGATGTCAATCTAAAGAACTGTAATACCATTATATATGAAATTGCCATTATTTTACTACTCCTCGCATGAACATGGGGAAGCGAATGTGGCAGCAAACAACATATGCTTGGTAGTTGGTATATAGTTTGGAACAGAATATTGACCCATACACAGCAGATGGAGGCTCCAAATGAACCATGCATGATTCCAGAAAGTTAAGCAGGTGTGGACCTGGTTAGTACTTGGATGGGAGATCACAGGAAATCCCAAATCTGAAGGCTAGATTGGGAAGTTGAGAAATCGTCCCAGAAGGTGGCAATGATGAACCACTTACATCTTCTTCCAAAGAGTCGCTTTTTGAGTGAGATGGGCGGTGACGAAATTTGAAATATAACTAAATAAATAAAAAATAAATCTTGCTGTCAAGAAAATGACATGGATGCGTCCATGAAATTACCAAGAGTCAAACTTGAAACTTGAGGGAAACTTTATCTACAGGGAGATCACTATAAAGAACTCCTAAAGCATTGAGCCCGTTTCAGAAAGAAGGCCAAAATAATCCAGCACTCCAGAATTGGAGGAAAGAGTCCACTGATGAGAATTTCAGAGGTATCTCTGCCTCTCAGCATCCAGCTGTCTTTCTATACCAGAGCTTTCCAAACTGTGTGTCGGGACATGTTAGTGTGTCGGCTGCAGTGTCTGGGTGTGTCGCGGCTGCTGCTGCCTCCGAGCCCTGCCAGGATTCCGCGCAGGTCCTAGTGCCTGCCTTGTGCCCTGCTGTAATAATGTGTCATGAAATGATGCCCTGCTGTAAGAGTGTGTCGCGAAATGCTGCATGTCTAAAAGTGTGTCACCAACATGAAAAGTTTGGAAAGCTCTGTTCTATACACATTTTTAAGCAGAGGCTAGATGGCCAACAGTCAACATGGTATAGCATAACCTTTGAGGGGCGTCCAACTCATTGGCTGTGTCACAGAACATGCTTGGCTGGGTGACCAAGTTAACTCTTTCTCTGAGTTCATGCAATACATTGAACCATGACCTAACCACAGCACTGTGCTCCCACAATGACGCAAAATCAACATTAACTATTTTTTTTAAGGTGGAGCAAACGCATCTCTTACACCTTTCACTTATGTCACTTAGCGTGTTCTCTGAACACAGCCAGAGATCATTATTAGAATATCTTTTCCACCCTGCTCCTAAAAATAAATGCAGTTTAGTGTATTGTCAAATTATCAGGTCAGCCTTTCTTCAAAGGGCAAAGGAAAAAGCTGATGCTTTTTTCCAAGTTCCTGCAAATGACTGATCTGCTATAACCTAAAGAACCAATATGTAGTGGGAAGCCGATTAACCAGTTCCACCCAGATAAAAACACAACAAGATGTCAAAGTAAATCTAAGTTTCTTCCTTCAAGCTAGCCAGGAATTGTTTGCAGGCAGGGCAGAAAGTGGCATATAACTCTCCTGTTATTCTCCCTATAGGTATATGATTGATTAAAAGATATGTATTAATGCTAGAGCATCAAACGGGTCGTCTTTCTTTCCGCTAACAGCAACTTAATGAATAAAAAGCGAGCATAATCAAGCAAATGGTGTAACATTTCTGTTTATAACCCTGATAATATGTATTCATTCATTCACAGAGCACAGCATATCCAAGCTGAAGCTGGGAATTTATTCTCTGAAGTATACCCTCTCCACTCCAGCAAAGGAGATCGTTACCTTGTCGTGGTGCTGGAGCTTGAGCACCTCAATGAAACCATGAGCTAAACCGTGAAGGGACACCCAAGACGGGAAGGTCGTGGCAGAGAGGTCAGACTAAATACGATCCCTGGGGAAGGTAATGGCAACCCACCCCAGTATTCTTGCCATGAAAACTAAATGGATCAGTACAACCAAAGATATGTCGGTATACCATCGAAAGATGGGACTCCCAGGTCGGAAGATGGTCAAAATGCTACTGGGGAGGAACAGAGGATACGTTCAACTAGCCCCAGATGTGATGACGCAGCTAGCTCAAAGCCGAAAGGACGGCTAGCGGCCGACGGTGCTGGTGGTGAACGACGAATCCGATGTTCTAAAGATCAACACACCATAGGAACCTGGAATGTAAGATCTATGAGCCAGGGCAAATTGGATGTGGTTATTGGTGAGATGTCAAGATTAAATATAGACATTTTAGGTGTCAGTGAACTGAAATGGACTGGAAAGGGCCACTTCACATCAGATGACCACCAGATCTACTACTGTGGACAAGAGGACCACAGAAGAAATGGAGTAGCCTTCATAATTAATAATAAAGTGGCTAAAGCAGTGCTTGGATACAATCCAAAAAACGATAGAATGATCTCAATTCGAATTCAGGGTAAGCCATTTAACATCACAGTGATCCAAATATACGCCCCAACCACAGATGCTGAAGAAGCAGAAGTAGATCAGTTCTATGAGGATCTGCAGCACCTACTAGATAATACACCAAAAAGAGATGTTATTTTCATTACAGGAGACTGGAATGCTAAGGTGGGTAGTCAGACGACACCTGGAATTACAGGCAAGCATGGTCTGGGAGAACAAAATGAAGCAGGACATAGGCTGATAGAATTTTGCCAAGACAACTCACTGTGCATAACAAACACTCTCTTCCAACAACCTAAAAGACGACTTTATACATGGACTTCACCAGATGGTCGACACCGAAATCAGATTGACTACATCCTTTGCAGCCAAAGGTGGCGGACATCTATACAGTCGGTAAAAAACAAGACCTGGAGCTGACTGTAGTTCAGATCACGAACTTCTTATTGCAAAATTTAGAATCAGACTAAAGAGAATAGGGAAGACCCACAGATCAGTTAGATATGAGCTCACTAATATTCCTAAGGAATATGCAGTGGAGGTGAAGAATAGATTTAAGGGACTAGATTTAGTAGATAGGGTCCCAGAAGAACTATGGACAGAAGTTCGCAACATTGTTCAGGAGGCGGCAACAAAAAACGTCGCAAAGAAAAAGAAAACCAAAAAGGCAAGATGGCTGTCTGCTGAAACACTGGAAGTAGCCCAAGAAAGAAGGAAAGCAAAAGGCAACAGTGATAGGGGGAGATATGCCCAATTCAATGCAAAATTCCAGAGGTTAGCCAGAAGAGATAAGGAATTATTTTTAAACAAGCAATGTGCGGAAGTGGAAGAAGACAATAGAATAGGAAGGACAAGAGACCTCTTCCAGAAAATTAGAAACATCGGAGGTAAATTCCAGGCAAAAATGGGTATGATCAAAAACAAAGATGGTAAGGACCTAACAGAAGCAGAAGAGATCAAGAAAAGGTGGCAAGAATATACGGAAGATCTGTATAGGAAGGATAATAATATTGGAGATAGCTTTGACGGTGTGGTCAGTGAGTTAGAGCCAGACATCCTGAAGAGTGAGGTTGAATGGGCCTTAAGAAGCATTGCTAATAACAAGGCAGCAGGAGACGACGGTATCCCAGCTGAACTGTTTAAAATCTTGCAAGATGATGCTGTCAAGGTGATGCATGCCATATGCCAGCAAATTTGGAAAACACAAGAATGGCCATCAGATTGGAAAAAATCAACTTATATCCCCATACCAAAAAAGGGAAGCACTAAAGAATGTTCAAACTATCGAACAGTGGCACTTATTTCACATGCCAGTAAGGTAATGCTCAAGATCTTGCAAGGTAGACTCCAGCAGTTCATGGAGCGAGAATTGCCAGATGTACAAGCTGGGTTTAGAAAAGGCAGAGGAACTAGAGACCAAATTGCCAATATCCGCTGGATAATGGAGAAAGCCAGGGAATTTCAGAAAAACATCTATTTCTGTTTTATTGACTATTCTAAAGCCTTTGACTGTGTGGATCATAACAAATTGTGGCAAGTTCTTGGTGGTATGGGGATACCAAGTCATCTTGTCTGCCTCCTGAGGAATCTGTATAACGACCAAGTAGCAACGGTAAGAACAGAGCACGGAACAACGGACTGGTTTAAGATTGGGAAAGGAGTACGGCAGGGTTGTATACTCTCACCCTACCTATTCAACCTGTACGCAGAACACATCATGCGACATGCTGGGCTTGAGGAATCCAAGGCTGGAGTTAAAATCGCTGGAAGAAACATTAACAATCTCAGATATGCAGATGATACCACTTTGATGGCTGAAAGCGAGGAGGAGCTGAGGAGCCTTATGAGGAAGGTGAAAGAAGGAAGTGCAAAAGTTGGGTTGCAGTTAAACCTCAAAAAAACCAAGATTATGGCAACGAGCTTGATTGATGACTGGCAAATACAGGGAGAAAAAGTGGAGGCAGTGACAGACTTTGTATTTCTAGGCGCAAAGATTACTGCAGACGCTGACTGCAGCCAGGAAATCAGAAGACGTCTACTTCTTGGGAGGAGAGCAATGGCAAATCTTGATAAAATAGTTAAGAGCAGAGACATCACACTGACAACAAAGGTCCGCATAGTTAAAGCAATGGTATTCCCTGTAGTAACCTATGGCTGCGAGAGCTGGACCATAAGGAAGGCTGAGCGAAGGAAGATAGATGCTTTTGAACTGTGGTGTTGGAGGAAAATTCTGAGAGTGCCTTGGACTGCAAGAAGATCAAACCAGTCCATACTCCAGGAAATCAAGCCAGACTGCTCACTTGAGGGAATGATATTAAAGGCAAAACTGAAGTACTTTGGCCACATAATGAGAAGACAGGATACCCTGGAGAAGAAGCTGATGCTAGGAAAAGTGGAAGGCAAAAGGAAGAGGGGCCGACCAAGGGCAAGATGGATGGATGATATTCTGGAGGTGACAGACTCAACCATTGGGGAGCTGGGGATGGTGACGGCCGACAGAAAGCTCTGGCGTGGACTGGTCCATGAAGTCACGAAGAGTCGGAAACGACTGAACGAATAAACAACAATACCCTCTCCAGCTACTTAAAACTTTATTTTGCCCAAGGATGGAAAAGGGGTTTGTGTCTAGCTAGATTTTATATTTTCAGAAGAAGCGAGTGGGTAGATTTGTTATTTCTTCATTCAAACAGCCGTTGGGAGAGTCCTTGGTACAACTTAGAACCAGCTCAAGCCTTGCTAGACAGGCTAAGTCCGATGTATGTAATTCCACCAAAAAGGCAATTAAATAAACCCCTCTTCTCCCACTTCTCGCTTTGTTTACCATCTTGCCTTATGGAGAGTTGGTGAACTCAGAATCTTGCCAAGTATTTCTGACCTTGAGTAGGCTTCATAAAAGTATGGCATGTTCCCTCGAAATAAACGATTTTGGAATCGTATCTTACATCCAGCAAGGATATATTTTCTTGTCATGTCACAATATGCAGCTTGCTTTTAAGAGAGCTCTGCTGCCTTTACATTTTGCACTCGTGCTGGTACGTTAAATTTCTTGGTAATTTTTTTCTTTTTAATTTAAGGACTACTTACTCTTTCAAAGTTCTTTTGAATCTCCACGCTGCTCAGGTGAGGGGAGTTCAAAGAGAGCTGACTGCGCTTAAAGGATTTGGAAAAGCAAGATAAAAGCTTCAGGGTGTGAAAAGTGTGGAAATGCTAAACCATGGAGCCTAAACTTTGATTTCCTCCCCAGGCAAGCTCCTATTGTGTGGTCCCCACTCTTTCCAACCAATCTCTTTTCTTGCCATTTTAAAGCAGCTTCTTTCTGTCTTTTGACACTCTTTCCAGAACAGTGAGCTGTGTAGAATTTAAAGTAAGAGCCAGGTGTGGCCAAAAGAGGTAGCTTCACTTCCAAGACATCTTGTAGCAGTGGTGATGGAAGGAAAATTCCAACCATCAGAATGATGGCACAGTGGAGAAAATGATTAAGCAAGTGGCCTTGACATCAGAAGGTTTCTGTTAGGGACGCTTAGGCCCTCCAGAGTAGAAACAGCATATAAAAAAAAGACTGAACATTAAAGTGGTGGGGAGGAAAGCAGTGTGAAAGGTATTACTAGCAGAGGAGGCAGATTGGCATGGGGTGTCTCTTCAGCACTACGGAGAGCTCCCGGGAATGCATGCATTACTCTGGTGTTTCTCAACTTGGTCATCCTCCCAATGTGCGGACATCAACTCCCACAGTTCCTAACCAGCATGAGCTTTGGTAAGAATTCTAAGTGCTGAAGTCCACACAGCTGGGGAGCATTCGTGTTTGAGAAAGCTGCATTACCCTGATGAGAATCAGAGCCAATAAGGCAGGGTGGATAATCTGTTGCTTGGGTCTACAACTTTCATACATCTCAACCAGCATAGCCAATTTCCCATGTATTTCAGATACTGAATTGGACCCAAGACTTAACACAGAACCTATGAAAATGATGATAGTAAAGTTAGCCAGGAGTCATGTACATTCTACTGATTTTCATGAGTTTGCTCTAACTCTGTAAAATGGCTAAATCAGGTCATGTGGCCGGCATGACGCACGCGGAACGCTATTACCATCCCAAGGAAGTGGTACCTACTAATCTACTTGCATTTGCATGCTTTCGAATTGCTAGGTTGGCAAGAGCTGGGGCGAGTGCGGGAGCTCACTCTATCACACGGGGCTAGGGATTCGAACCTCCGAACTTGTGACCTTCCGATCGACAAGCCTGGCGTCTTACCCACTGAGCCACCACGCCCCAGTAAAAAAACCATATTAGACAGAGAAATTAGTCACAATACTATAGTGGAAAACATTTATGCGTATAACGCGGTAGCATTCCCCCATAATTTCGGCCTTTGGGGAGCAAATATGGACAAAAGAGTAGCTTTTATAAAATAGTCACACAAGGATTGAAAAATCTTTATCTTGGGCAGAACTATAGCCATTGAGAGAACATGTATCTATATATCATGTTCACCCTTTCAAAAATAATGAAAGCTAAAGCTATATATTTAAAGAAATATATAGTTTTGTTCATTTAAAAATGAAAGCAAATATATATTATTTACTTGCTTTGATGTATGAATTCAACCACTTTTAACTTATTCAACAGCCATCATTAACCAAACCTTGGTTTATAATCCAGGCAGAATGAATGGGTGTATCTGTTCTTGTAAAGGATTTGTGTGCTAATGTATCTCTCTCAGTAAATATACACACTTTATATGAGAGCCAATTTGGTGCAGTAGTTAAGGCACCAGGCTAGAGACCAGGAGACCGAGAGTTCTAGTCCCGCCTTAGGCACAAAGCCAGCTGGGTGACCTTGGGCCAGTCCCTGTCTCTCAGCCCTAGGAAGGAGCCAATGGCAAACCAGGAGACCGTGAGTTCTAGTCCCGCCTTAGGCACAAAGCCAGCTGGGTGACCTTGGGCCAGTCCCTGTCTCTCAGCCCTAGGAAGAAGGAGGCAAGGGCAAATCACTTCTGAAATCTTGCCAAGAAAACTGCAGGGACTTGTCTAGGCAGTTGCCAGGAGTCAAGACTGACTTGCACACACACAAAAACTTTATATGAAGATTTGTCACTTCACTATAAAATGACAAACTGCTTGCGGCTGACATCTGCCTCCAAGATGCATCTTCTCAAGCTGGAAGCCTTGTTCTCTGTTTTGAAATTACTCCTTTATGTTATCTTGTATCACCATGTCTCAAGCACCCTTCAAGTCTGGGACAGTACAGCAACAGATTGAGATTGAAAACTTTTACGCTCAAGGATTGCTAATCATGATTGCATAGCCAGTTTGGATTAACGGCATGCTGAAATCTACAATGCAATCAATGACCGAATACTATCAATTAGACTTTGAGTACAACCCTTTAATGTAATGATCATCTCCCCATTGGGGAGATGGGCGGTAATAAATTTGAATTATAAATAAGTAAGTAAATTCAAATTTATGCTCCTACCATGGATGCAGAAGAAGAGGAAGAGCAGCCATGAAGGCCTTCGAAAAAATATTCAAATCCAGTGTTTTATATATATACCTACAAAGATCAGAATCATGCAAGCCATAGTATTCCCTGTGACACTCCATGGAAGCAAAAGTTGGACTTTGAAGAAGCAGGATAGGGAAAGTATTGATGCCTTTGAACTTTGGTGTTGGAGAAGACTCCTGGGCAGCCAAGAAAAAAAACAAATGGATAACTGAACAAATCAAGCCAGAGTTCTCACTCAAGGCACAAAGGACCAGGCTCAAATTGTCCTACTGCGGACACATTATGCGAAGACCCAGCTTTCTGGAGAAGGCTCTACTGCTGGAAAGGTGGAAGGAAAGAGAAGAAGAGGACAACCAGGAGCAAGGGGGATGGACTGTTACAGTGGCGATGGGGTCACTATTGGAAGACCTGAAGGACCAGGTTAATAACAGATCGTCATGGAGAAAATCTTTCTATGTGGTCGCTAGGAGTTGAAAACAACTTGATGGCACATAATCAAAATCTACCTTGCAATCTCTCAAAAGAATTAATTTGGGGAAGGTTGGAGAATTGTTCAGTGTTCTGAAGGAATTATTCAATCCAGGGAAAACATTATTCTGAACCTTTTAGCAGGTCATGATGGAAAGAAAGCATGTGTGAGAATAAATGGATCATTCATTCATTCATTCATTCATTCATTCATTCATTCATTCATTCAACTTATATCACCGCCCATCTCCCCCCGCAGAGGGGACTCTGGGCGGTTTACATTTAGTGAATGATTCAGTTTTGAGCAGGGAGTGAGACAGATGTATAATGTCCTTTTGGTTGTTTCATATCTTATGGAGAAATCTACAAGGAATGTATGTGGTGGTATTAGAGCCATGATGGTTGCGGGCAGGAAAGTACATGTATTTTTATATGCAAAGATGCCATAGAGTTGGCTGAGAACCTGAATATTTTGCAGCAAATGTTTGATAGATTGAATAATGCAACAAGAAGTCTGGATCTGAAAATTAATGTATCAAGGTCAAAGGCAGTTGCCCTTGACAGAGAAACTGGAGTGAAAAGACTGCAAGTTGTACATAAATTATGAAAAACTAGAGCAGGTAGATTAATTTGTGTATCTTAATAGATACTAAACCTAAGATGGGAAAATAGGGAAGAAATGTTAAGGTGTACAAATGCTTGTAGAAAGGTAATAGACAGCATGTGGTCTGTTGCAAGAAATGAATGTTTGTCAAAAGAAGGTAAAATGGTTAGGGAAGGAGGAGCATCTTACTACCCACTTTGCTATATGGAAAGTGAGGGCTGGGTATGTCAGGAGAAACTTAAGTTAGGTGCAGCAGGAATGGGGTCCTTAAGAAGTGTGTAGAATAGTTTTTTAGCTTCTTTAAACCGCAGGCCAGCACACCTTCACTGAAGCATAAATTGGTTTATTGATCAGTGCTAGACGTCAAGAGAAGACTGGAAAGGGGAAGAATTACAGCCCCTCTTTATAGACTTGGGCAAATCGCAATATACATTTTATTTGGCATTGATTCATTGATTGGATTACAGCATATATATTAACGTGTGTGGCAATAGGGTGACATAGGTGAGGAAATGGGTTCAGAATACAAGGGATACCCTTGAGTTAAAAAAAGAAACCATAAATGAAGCTGCTTCATTTCTCAAGTTTTTCTCTAAAGGCCAGGAATTCTCAGCATTGTGTATTATCCCTTATTGGGGGATTCTTTCCATTAGCACTTTCACAACCTCGTTACCGCTTGCAACATTCTTTATTCCTGAGTGATCCTATTGCCTAGCTGTGCTACCATTTTATTTTTCCTTGGACGATATATTTGGGTAAGGGACTTTTCCCCCAAATCCTCTGCATCCGTGTGTGGTGAAACAAAAATCGGTTGGATCAAATGGGGGTTGAATGGGTTAAAGCCAGGAACAAGGGTGTTAAAAGGGTCAGGATGGTGACTGTGACCACAGGATCCAACCCCCACTCTTTTTAGTGTGTGCTGCATGCACAACACACATTAGTTAATGCAGCATCTAGAAACTCTAGCACTCCCACACATACATACAACCCAAAGTATGGATCCGGTATGTAGTCGGCACCTTCGTCATAATAAAAAAGGAACAACTAGAGAAGACACATGAAACAATCAACAACATCTTCAAAGGAATAAAATTCACAAGGGAAGAAGAAAACAACAACACACAACCCTTCCTGGATATCCTCATCAGCAGAGGAAACGAGGCAAATTAGAAATGCAAGTCTATCCAAAAACAACCCACACTAACCAAGTGCTCCATTACCAAAGTAACAACCCAACCTCCCACAAGAGGAGCTGTGTAAGAACATTATTCAGACAAGCACAAACACACTGCAGTAACCTGGAACACCAGAAAAAGGAAACAGACCACCTATACAACATCTTCCAACAAAATGGATATCCACGCAACTTTATCAAAAAGTGCCTGACCACTCAACCCACCACAGCAAAACCAACAGAAGCTATGAAAAGGATTACACTGCCATACATCAGAAATATCTCAGAAACTACTAATAGACTGTTACAACCACACGGCATCACCGTAGCACACAAACCAACCAAAACCCTTCAGAACATCGTAAGTAAACCAAAAGACTCAGTAGCCCAAGAAGAAAAAACAGGAGTCATCTACAACATACAGTGTAAAGACTGTAGCAGCCACTATGTAGGACAGACAGGCAAAAGACTAGCAGAGCGCATCCACAAACACCAACTAGCAGTCAGAAGACACAATGAAAACTCCTTAATCTCACAACACATGGACAGACGCAACCATAGTTTCAACTGGGAAATTCTGAGCATCCATTCCAAGCTAAATCCAAAAATGCTAGGGAATTCATGGAAGCTTGGCTTTCAGATAAATCAGCCATCAATTGTTATTGTTGTTCAGTCGTTTAGTCGTGTCCAACTCTTTGTGACCCCATGGACCATAGCACGCCAGGCCTTCCTGTCCTCCACTGTCTCCCGGAGTTTACTCAAATTCATGTTCATTACATCAGTGATCTAATCTAACCATCTCATCCTCTGCGGTCCCCTTCTCCTTTTGCCTTCAGTCATCAATAGACACAGAGATAAACCACATTTACACACCATTCAAAAGAGACATTAAAAAAGCTAAGAAGGAAACAAAAAGACCAGAACGCATCCTCTCCAGCAGCCTTCACCCAGATAAGCAGGGATTTACCTGAGGCAAACAAGCAGAAAACGATACCCTGATCAAGGAACTACCAAGGAGAAAACCACACCCCCACCAACACTGGCAGTAATGAAACATCTGCAAGCCAACAACCAAGCTCAGAGAGCACCAAGGACTCCACAGATACTTGGCTTTGATGCACAGTCAAGGCTGCCCTAATCAGTCCCTCCAAACAATTTGGAAGCTTCCATGCGCTTAGAGAAAAGCCACACAGCGTACAGTCGAGAAGGTATATCCACCTGGAACAGTGACAGTGAGGTGATTAGAAAGGGAATCAAGAAAGTGCCACCATGAGGAACTTAGAGATCAATTGTGTGCTGAAATAAATGCATCCAGTTGCCAAAGTCTCTGTAACCTAATTCTCTTTCCCCTTTTCAGTAAATCTGGCTAAAGAAGACTCTGTGAGAATCTGGCAACTTGGTTGCAAATGGCTGCTCAGGGTTTGGCAATTCTGTCTCACCCGCTGTCAGGGTTTTAAAAAGCCCTGCCAATGCCCATGCTGACTGAGGACAATAGGAATTGCAGTCCAACAAATATTGTTGGAAGGGAACATTTAAATTACCGACACCAACCTCCTGCCAAGAGGAGGAATAAACATGAAAGCTTCACCAATAGCTGGAAGGTATCAGGTTGGGAAACTTCTGCTAAGATCTGGAGAAGCACTACTGCCAAGGGGTGGGAAAGCATAGATATACTATCCTATTTAATTCAAGTTTCAAAAGGATTACTCATTCTCAGAGAAACATACAGAAGAGGAGTTGGTTAGTGAGTCCAAATCAACAGCCAAATCACTCCAAGCAGGAATGTCTATGAGAGGAGTGAAAAAAGTCAATATGGTGTCCAGGAACATGCAGCCAAAGCTCTACTTTTGATACACATAAGAAGGGGAAGAGGCTTCAGTTATGCAGTTATGGATGCCATCTTGCCTTTTTTGACACACACACACCCTGGCAGATACCTCTGCAAAGGTTAACAGCAAGATTAGCACCAGAGGAGCAATCAAACAACACAATAGACCCTAATCAAGGAACTATTAACTCAGTCAATCAACCAAGCAGCAAACAACCGCCCAATCAAGGAACGCCTAAGGGGAGAACAACACCTCCACCAACGCAGGCAGGACAAGCCAGGGTATATAAACAGAGAGCAAGTCCCACTCCCTTTTCGCACTGAAGATGTTGCCTAGCCTGGCAATGAAACGTCTGCAAGAAAACAACAAGGCTCAGAGAGCACCATGGACTCCACAGATACCTCTGACTCCAAATGGCGGTGGTCACGACGGATCCCGAAGCAACAACAACAACAGGACGTCAGCAGCCGGCTCCGACGCAAGGCATCGTGGGACATGTAGTCCAGAAGCCAGAGAAGAGTCGGTTCCCTTACCCCTTTCCTTGGCGCGCGATTTAATGAAATAATGTATAACGATGTATGTAAGCCGCCTAGAGTCCTCCGTTAGGGAGGGGATAGGCGGGGTATAAATACAGAAATAAATAAATAAATAAATAAATAAATAAATAAATAAATAAATAAATGTAATTGAAAGGGTTTTGAAAGGCAGAGCTGGTATCCCTAGGAAAGCCCCCAAGGTGTCTTTTGTCTGCCAGGCAATTACAAATTTAAAAGGCGTGTCATAAACTTCCTAATAACAGCTGGGAATAGGGGGGAAGAATTGGCATTTAAGGCTTGGAAAACTCACTAAGTCCATAACTCATGAATTGTCTTGAGCCATGAGTAACTGAGAGCAAGAGAGAGTCAGATTCTGAGCCACAGGAGTTGACTGTGATTGTTCAGTTTCAAGGAGGCTGCTCTTATATGGACCCCAAGTTGGTGTGGCTTGATTAGGGAACTGTTTCCCTCTCTTCCCAACATCACCCTTGGCTTCTGCACTGTTGCACTTAGTAACAGATAAATGCATGACAAATCCCACTGCAAGCCCTATTTTTATCCCTTTTTTAATTAAAAAATGGTGGATAGAAAGAAAGAGAATCCATGACTGGCATGATGGGGCTACAATCATCCTTTGTACTAGCCCAAGGAGATAAAATTAAGAGTCAAGGAGAGATTGTTTTCTCTTGTCCTTCAGAAGGACAGTGTTGAAATCATGGGAACTGTCTTCTACTCTGTATTGGTCAGATCTCCCCTTGAGTACAACTGTATGTCTATTTTGTATGGCCAGTTAAGGTGCTGGGCTAGAAACCAGGCGTCTGTGAGTTCTTGTCCCACCGTAGGCACAAAAGCCAGATGGGTGACCTCGGGCCAGTCCCTCCCTCTCAGCCCTAGGAAGGAGTCAATGGCAAACCAGGAGACTGTGAGTTCTTGTCCCGCCTTAGGCATGAAAGCCGGCTGGGTGACCTTGGGCCAGTCCCTGTCTCTCATCCCTAGGAAGGAGCCAATGGCAAACCAGGGGTCTGGGAGTTCTTGTCCCGCCTTAGGCATGAAAGCCAGCTGGGTGACCTTGGGCCAGTCCCTGTCTCTCAGCCCTAGGAAGGAGCCAATGGCAAACCAGGAGGCTGAGAGTTCTAGTCCCGCCTTAGGCATGAAAGCCGGCTGGGTGACCTTGGGCCAGTCCCTCCCTCTCAGCCCAACTCACCTCACAGGGTTGCTGTTGTGGGGAAAGGAGGAGGAGGAAGGAGTATTAGGTATGTTCGCCGCCTTGAGTTAATTATAAAAATAATAAACGTGGGATAAAAAAAAATTCTGGGCGCCACAATTATAGGAAGTTAAAAAGAAACTGGAATAGGTTCAGAGAAAGGAGCGAGGATGATCAGGAGACTAGAACTCAAGTCCCAGAAGGAGAGATGGGGGGAATTGGGGATGGGTTGTCTTGAGAGAAGATCTGAAAGGAAGTGAGCCAGAATCATCATGAGTTCAGGACATGGAAGCATGGATGGAAGTAACAAGGAGGCAGCTTCCAGCTGAACGTTTAAAAAATGGGGAGAGGATTTTGATAGTGGAAACAGTGGCCCAGAGTGGTGGTGGGCTCCCCTTCAGTGGACATGTCCAAACAGAGGCTGGACAGCCATCTTAGTTCCTGCCCTGAGCATGTGTCCGCCTAGTTGGCCTAAATTACCAACTCTAAGATTCTGTAATTACAGAGCTGGGGGGGGGGGGGAGTGGGGAGGTACAGTACCTGCTTTCTGAAATAAAGAGGCCAGATGATGTTTGGCATTTTACGTGGTGGTGAAAGACACAGGCGTTTTGCTCTCCACTTTTTCCACCATGATTTATACTTAAGAAGCAGTGCAGTGCTGAATGCATCAGTTGGTTCCATTAATCAATTAAATATCATGGTAGCCTTATTTTCAAAGACTGAGCATGTTGTCTCTGAGGGAACACTTTTCAGTTAATTGAAAATTTAGAAGCTCAAGGAAAGTTGAAACTTGGGGTGGAGAGAAAAATTTGGGAGAGGCTTCTGAAAGCATGAGTGATGGGGAGAAAGTGTAGAGAGACAGATTGTTCAATCTTCATATTAATAATACTAAAGTTTAATGTAAAGAAAAAAAGCTGGCTTGGAAAGAAACACTGCCCACCCACCCACCCACCCCCCAAACAAATTCACGTTAGGGGCCGAGCGTGCACAGGCTCAGCATCTTAAATTAAGAATGTGCAAACCTGAATGTTCCAGGAATGGAATGTTCCAGACAACTCTAGAACATTGCCTTCCTCCTCTGGACCATAGCAATCCAGCTGCTACAGGGTGGTCTGGCATCACACAAGCCATTTCCATTTTATAGGTTTAACTTCTGGGGAACCGCCAGGCTATTGCCAGGAGAGCCAGATTTGCCTAGTCTGGAAGAAGACAGTTCTCCAGAACGTTCTGTTCTCAGAATGTTCCGTTTCGTACAATCCAGCACGTAACCTTAGAGGAAGGATCGGGTTGCAGAAGATGGGGAAGACCTGTTGTTGCCCGAGACTCCAAGGAGCACTGCAGCTGAGAGTGGACAATATTGGGCAGGATGCACGACAACTCCACAGTTGTGCTGCCCAAGGGAAAAACAAGATGGCAGCCCTGTCCATTCTGTGTACAAAAGCTAGATGGAATGCTTGTTCGGTTTTTTGCAGGACTAGCAATGGGATAGAGAGGTCTACTGTACCTGAAGGCCAACATTTTACTTAGAGAGTGGGTGGAACATCTCTCTTTTCTCCAATACCTTGTTGGTACCTCTCAGCATCTGCTCCTGGAGGTGATGACCTCATTCTGCCTAATGGTAGGACTGGCCCTGATTACATAGACCAGTTGACATTGTCCCCAAACTGATTTCATCAAAACGATCAAAGCAGCACAATTGCCTGGCCCAAAAGCCTGGAGGATCAGGGTTTATGGCACTGTCAGGACATTTGTTTCTGTTTTTATTCTGCTCCTTTTGTATGTTTTAGTATTGTAAATGGCCTGGCCCTGCTTGGAGAGGGGCATATACAAATGATGTAATGAATAATATAAATTGTCTGATTCAATGGAAAAGGCAGGGTTATACATTCAAACCTTATTGGCTTGAAGGAATTCTTCGTCCCAGGCTGTGGTGAAAGCAGTGGATGGAAAAAATTAGATGACCACGAGGAGCATACCCAGTGAATATAAGTCATTATTAAAGATGATCATTGGGGTAGGTTTGTGAATATGTACAGTATGAGTCAAGTAACGTATTTCAGAGCCACAGGGATATTTCTAAACACCACGGATCCATGGTGGATTTGCCTCTGTCTTCTTGCATCATCTAAAAGCCTTTATTCTATTTCCTGGAAAGAAATGCTGGGGTTTCCTCCAAGTAAATTACTTGTCAAATGATCATCTAAAATTCACAAAGAATATGGTAATGGATTTTTTTCCATGTAATCTTTTCTTTTGGAGGGATTAAATCCAGGGTTATCTCCCTGTTGGATAAATGCAACCCCAGGTAACACAGGAGCTGATTGGGTGCATAGATTGCATGAGCTGATTGGGTGCATAGATTGCATGAGCTGTAGTCATGTGTGAATGCAGACTTTGTGGTTATATGCCACAGTTAATGGCCTAGTGCAGGGTTTCTCAAAGTGTGGTCTGAGGATCCCCGGGGGTCTGCCAAGACCCTCTCAGGGGTCTGCAAAATCAAAATTACTTGCCAGTCTATGTTGAAAAATAATACAACATTAAAATCCCATCAATCGTGAGAAGCGGTAGCGGCAGTGAATGCATCGACTTTAGTTTTTAATAAAGTAAATATCAATAAATATAACCCATACAAACAAAAGCTCTTTTGGGGTCCTCCATATTTTTTAAAAGGGGGAAGGGGTCCTGAGAGAAAAATGTTTAAGAAACACTGGTCTAGTGTGATCATGAGAGAAGCCAGGCGTTGGAATCATTCAACAAATTGTGGTTAAAAGAAACCATAGTTTAGTGCAGCTTTTCTCAACCTTTTGACCGTGGAGGAACCCTTGAAATATTTTTCAGGCCTCGGGGAACCCCTGTACGTTCAGGCTCAAACATAGGCCAGAAGTTACAAAATTATTGTATTCGTTTCATGCGTAGGCCTGTATATATGCATTCACAGTGTTCTTAAACTAAAAATAAAGAATGAAACTTACCTCTTTAATGTGAAGTTGCCCAAATCTGAAATAATTTTTAAAATAAATCGTGATCTCCCAGGGAACCCCTAGTGACCTCTCGCAGAACCTGAGGGTGCCACGCAACCCTGGTTAAGAAACCCTGGTTTAGCACAATGTCTGAACTCTACCAGAGTCCTCATGTTGAGTCCTTTCTCCAGAGGAACCTTATGACAGTTGTTATAACCATGTTAAACTACAACTGTGGGACAGCTGTGGTCTAATGGGATTATATGACCTGTTATCCTTGCAAAGCTATCTTGCTTTCTCCAAGGATTATTTTAATTAACTGAGTGAGGATTTTGACACTCGTGACCTGGTAATTGCCCCAGACTTTGCTCCAGGAAAATCAATACCACCAAAGGAGATCAGAGGTAAACGTTCAGTTTAATCATTGTGGGTGCCTCCTCAAAAGGAGAGAATTGACAGTTGTGTGGATTGTATGCCAAGTTCCACACACACACCCTTCTTGGTTCCCAGGCCTTCCCTAGTTTGGCTTGCATAAGCAGACATCAGTTTCTTAGTCTGTAGACTGTCAGCCGTTCCCACTGATCTTCTTCATCAAAGTTCCCTTCTCTTGCATAAGAATTCTCTTTCTGGAACAAAACAGCCCTCTGGACATGTTCACATTCTTGGAATGGGTTTTGGTACAAAAATGTCAACTAGATGGACTAGACAGTGTTTCTCAACCTTAGCAACATTAAGATGTGTGGACGTCAACTTCCAGGATTCCCCAGCCAGCAGGGAATCCTGGGAGTTGAAGTCCACACATCTTAATGTTGCTAAGGTTGAGTAATACTGGACTAGAGAATGACCATTATTTCTATCTATCTATCTATCTATCTATCTATCTATCTATCTATCATCTATCTATCAAATTTCGTCACCACCCAGATCTCCCCCGTTAAGAGGGACTCTGGGCGGTTTACAATAAAGCTAAAAAGATTAAAATACAATAAAAACAAGATATATTACATAACGTATAAATATAAGTATAAAATGTAATATATAATTATGTTCCTCTAAGCCAGAAGTAGCAAACTATTCAGCAATTTGCATCTGTGTCTGTGTCTGTGTACTTCTTAAAAATTATGCCACTGCAGAGATGGTCCTAACGTTATGACGTGACTAGAAAGAGGGAGGGGAGTGTTCTGTGGAGTTCCCTCCTTGTTTTTTCAGTTTTTCAAATGTTCTTCATTGCTTTATTTTGTTTCCCAGCAGAGGAGGGGGGGGAATCAGAGCCCACAGGCTGAGGGCTCGTCCACCTCCAGGCTGACGGTTCAGTTCATCCCCCTCAGTTCACCCTCTGAGTGGGTGTGCCCTTTGCAAATCCTGGTGTTTTCTGAATCTTAGATTACAGGACACTCATCAGCTTGTGGCTTGCTGGCTTTGGCTACTTTTTCGCTCATATTATTAAGGAAGATGGCGGAGGGTGGGGTTTTCCAAGTGCTTAGAACAACTAACTCACCAAGGAAAAAGGGAGGGAGGGGAGGGGAGGGGAAGGAACAGGGAAGGGGAAGGGGATAGGAGAGGGGTAAGAGGAAGGGAGGGAGGGAAGAAAGGAGAAGAGGGAGGGAAGAAAGAGGGAGGGAGGGAGGAAGGAAGGAAGGAAGGAAGGAAGGAGAAGGAAGGATGGAGAAGGAAGGAAGGAAGGAAGGAAGGAAGGAAGGAAGGAAGGAAGGAAGGAAGGAAGGAAGGAAGGAAGGAAGGAAGAGGAAGGATGGAGAAGGAAGGAAGGAAGGAAGGAAGGAAGGAAGGAAGGAAGGAAGGAAGGAAGGAAGGAAGGAAGTTGAAGTGCCTGGCTGAAAGTGAGTGGTTGGGTTTGTGCCAAGGCCACAGATTTTTTTTTTAAGGGAAGGCAGATGACTTAGAACAAGACCAGGAGCATGTAGACAGAAAAGAGGAAAATGCTAGAAGGCACCTGTAGAGTAGCACCTACTTGCCTTAGATGTAGAATATACTAAGAGAAAGGAAAAAAGATGGGGGGGGCGTATTTCAGATGCTGCAGGACATGCTGCTGGAGAGGACGCCACCTGGTTAATGTGGAGTGGAGAAAAGACCCAGCGGTGGCAGAAGGTCGGGAGGAATAGTGTAGAGATGCTTGTGAGAGGGTGAAAGGCCATGAGGAAGGTCTGTGCTGGGTTTGCAAAGATTCAGATGCTGCGCAGTAGAAGTTTGTGAGTTAAAGGCTTTGTCTGGCGGCAAGACAGCTGGGAGAAAAACTCAGAGACATTCCACTGTCAGTAATTGAGATAAGGAAAGGGAGAACAACTGTAGTAAATTACAAGCAGAAAGTGAGGGAAAGACACGTAAGGGGAGGGGGGTGGAATTAAGTAGGTTAAGACTTGATTTCTTATATATCTTATTCTGTATGTACATAGAAAAAACTTACCGGTTTTGTAAATAATACTTTCACTTGTAGATACTATTAGATCAGATTACTTCATTAGTGTAGGTGTCATAGTGTTGAAGGAAGGACTCAAATACAACTGATTGGCAAATGTTAACTTTAAAAAAAAAAGATAGCATTTTGCTAACCCTGGAAAAACCAGTGGGTTACCCCCTCCTCAAGAGGCCATCCTTGGATCAAACCATTTTGGATTACTTTCGGCCCATCTCCAATCTTCCCTTTTTTAGGGAAGGTTTTGAGAAGGTGATCACATGGCAACTTCAGAGGGCCCTGGAAGAAACAGACTGTCTGGAACCTTCTCAGTCGGGCTTCAGACCTGGGCATGGGACCAAAATGGCCTTGATCACACTTGTGGATGATTTCTGGTGGCTCTTCTTGATCTCTCAGTAGCTTTCAATACCATTTATCATGGTGTCCTTCTGATCCAGCTCTAGGGTTCTGGAATGGAAGGCACAATTTGGTTCTCTTTTCTCCGGGGCTGGTTCCAGTTGGTGTTGATGTGGGAGAGGTCTAGCCCACAGCCCCTTCTCTGTGGGGTCGCTCAGGTCTCAATGCCCTCCCCACTCCTATTTAACGTCTACATGAAGCCTCTGGGTGAGGTCATCTGAAGCACGGGGTGAGGTATCATCAGTATACCCAACACTCCGTCCCAGGCTGACCAAGTGATGTTGTGGAGTGTCTGGAGGTTGTGAGGGCCTGGATGAGGAAGAGCAGGCTTCAACTCCGGCAAGACTGAGTGGCTGTGGGTCTTAGGGTCCTCTGGATCTAGTGTTTTTCCATCTTTGGTTCTGGATGGGGTTGCACTACCCCAAACAGAACCAGTGTGCAATCTAGGGACCCTCCTGAACTCATGGCTCTTGTTTGAAGAGCAGGTGGCAGCACAACTTCATTTTGTACATCATGGTCCCGCTTCCCCACGTCACCTCCTAAGTAGATCATTGCAGTGCGCTCTACACGGGGCTGCCCTTGAAGACCATCCGTAAGCTGCAGCTGGTCCAGAACGCTTGATATGCCCATGTTCCACCCCTGCTCCGTAAATTGCGCTGGTTCCCACTGTGCTTCCGAGTGGAATTCAAGGTGCTCTTGTTTGAAGAGCAGGTGGCAGCACAACTTCATTTTGTACATCATGGTCCCGCTTCCCCACGTCACCTCCTATGTAGATCATTGCAGTGCGCTCTACACGGGGCTGCCCTTGAAGACCATCCGTAAGCTGCAGCTGGTCCAGAACGCTTGATATGCCCATGTTCCACCCCTGCTCCGTAAATTGCGCTGGTTCCCACTGTGCTTCCGAGTGGAATTCAAGGTGCTCTTGTTTGAAGAGCAGGTGGCAGCACAACTTCATTTTGTACATCATGGTCCCGCTTCCCCACGTCACCTCCTATGTAGATCATTGCAGTGCGCTCTACACGGGGCTGCCCTTGAAGACCATCCGTAAGCTGCAGCTGGTCCAGAATGCTTGATATGCCCATGTTCCACCCCTGCTCCGTAAATTGCGCTGGTTCCCACTGTGCTTCCGAGTGGAATTCACCCATAAAGCCCTTCATGGCATGGGGCTGGGTTATTTGCATGATTGCCTCTCCCTGGTTGTTTCTACCCGTCCCACCAGGTCCAACAGGAGGGGCATGCACCGGGTCCCCTCAATTAAAGAATGCCACCTAATGGAACCTAGGAAATAGGCCTTTTCTGTTGCAGCACCTGCCCCCTGGAACGCCTTACCCCAAGATTAGACCCTGTGGGCCTCTTGCAAAGCACTGAAGACCTGCATGTGCTCCAGGGCCTGGGAGTCAGGAGGTTACTTGGTCTACGAGATGTTCTTGTTACTGACGTGCATTCATTGAGTTTGTCCTCGGTGACCATTATAGGATTTACGGTGTTGCTGTTACTGTTTTCTGTACTGTTTTTAATGTGTTGTTAGCCAGCCAGAGTCGTATTTGAGAGGTGCCGCCCATATAAATCAATCAATCAATAAAATAAAATAAAATAGATAAATAAAACTTTGCACCTGGGACCAAACACATTTCTCCATGGAGAATTTTCCAAAGTATCTCCAAGTTGCCGTCAATCAAAAGAAGCTTCTCTTTCGTGTTATATTTTATAAGACACGTTCGTTTCCAGTTTGGGCATCGTTCTGAGGCTCTTGTCTCTTGACAGCCAATTTTCCAATGGCCTCAAAGAGTGAAAGCAGCCAGCGACAGAGCCAAAGTTCGCCTTCCAGAAAAGGACATCCCCCCCACATTGCTGGGGCAGACACCAACAAGGCTCTTCCAGTTGTTCATCCCACATCTCTCCAAGCTGGAACTCCAAAGGGGAGCTTCTCTGCGTGGTTGCCGTGCATGGTATATGGACCCACGGAAGGAGAGGAGATGGCACGTTTTTCCAGTCTACTCTTCTATTGCAACTTCAAAAAGGGGTTTCTCAGCTGGGCAGAGAATGCCTCTACGCATGGCCAGAGCGTTTCAGAATAGCCAATGGCACCAATCTTCAGACTGGCAAAGTAGACTTCTTGGAACCTCTGATGCCTCCATTTCAACTCAACAGTCTGTACGTTTTTATCTAAGCAAGATTGCCACCCTACCTGTGCAACAATTTCTGGGGCTGAAATAGAAAATAATTTTTTTCTCATCCATTTCAGCTGCTCCCAAGCAAGCAGGCTAAAAAGAAAAAGCTTAGCTTTTTTCAAGCCTCGGTCCTGTTGCCTGCGGGGGCAAATTATATTATTGTGCCCATACTGCAGATGGGAGGATTGAGGCTGGCAGCAGGCAGTTTGCCTAAAGCCATCTAGGAAGTTCATGGCAGAGGCACTTTTCACAGCAGAGACTCGGTGATTCATCATTCTTATTCTTGATACCCCTTTCCTTAAATCTGTGTAGCCAGGAATGGCATGCATGGCCTGTCTCATTTCTCCTAGTCTGGACACCCACAACACCATCCCAGCAGCCAGCAGGGAACCCTAGTGGGATGTCTTCCCCATGTTCCTGCACAAGTTGCAGGATTGGGAAAGGGGGGGGGGCGGTGATCAAGCAAGTTTAATAACTAATTTGATAGACACATTTCCAGCCTGCGCCAAGTGGGAACAAAGCCACTAATTTGCTTCGGTTGCATGAGCCTTAATGAGATGAATGTTTCAACGCTGCAGAAGCTGTGCCCATGGCTTGCTTTATTTACGAGGGCTGAATGAAAAGCAATGTCTCAGCCTCCATAATTTTAAATATACATTTAAATATATTTTAATAAATGAAAGAGGAAAATAATCCTTGAAATGAGCTCTTTTGTTACCTGTATTTTTTTTCTCCACATAATCACTGCTCTTCGCTACACACTTCTGCCAACAATGGACAAGCTTCTTAAAGCCATCACAAAAGACGTCCACGCTTTGTCTCTTCAACCAGGTCCTCACGGTCCTTTCTGCCTCTTCATCTGAGTCAAACAGATGCCCACGAAGATATTCCTTCAATTTTGGGAAAGGGTGAAAGTTGCATGGTGCCAAGTCTGGACTGTATGGCGTATGGGTAAGATCGTGAGAGCCAACGTTGCCGTTCCCTCTTGGGTGGCTCTGAGGTGTGAGGCCTGGCATTGTCAGGTTGCAGCAAAACTTCCTTTTCGTGTTTCTGGACAGCTTAATTGTTGTTTAAAAGTTTTGAGCATTGCAGTGTAGTGCTCTGAGTTGATATAGTGCCAGGTTCAAGGAAATACATGTGAATAACACCATCTACATCCCAAAACACTGTCACCGTGAGTTTTCCTCCAGAGCCTAGGTTTTGTGATGCTATTCCATGGCCTAATGCTTCGTTTCTGGGTCATAATGATGAGTCAGTGTTTCATCAACTGTCATGCTGTGAAGAAATGCCTCACCTTCATTCTTGTAGCATGACAAGAATTGCTGGCAAATCTCAACTCTTGAAGCTTTCATCTCTGCCATCGGCATGCAGGAACCCATCTTTCCCAGACCTTCCAATATTGAAAAATATCATAATGTGACCCACACATTCCTATGAAATGCCAGGCTTGATAGCAATTTCCCTTTGAGAGATCCACTGATTGTCCTTAATCAGTTAATCAACCTTTCTCATGTAAAAGTTGTTGGTTGCTGTCACAGGCCATCTATTTTGTTCTTGATCCCACTTTGTTCACCATCTTCATATTTTTTGGCCCAGCAATGCACAGTACTCATGTCAAAACATAAACAACCTGTATTTGGCATCACCATAAGCAACCTGTATTTGGCAGTGAATTTCAATTGGAGGGACCTTTGGCAGTCAAAAATTAAATCACAGCACATTGCTTCAAGTGCACTGATGAGTACTCACTGCAGGATTCCATTTCATGAACAACAGCATCACAAGAACTTCCCACCAACTGAAGTGAAAAAACAAATGCCAAAGAACACATCAGAGCTTCCAGTATGTCAATATTGCCATCTCTTGGTGCCTGAAAATATTGGAGGCATTACTTCTCATTCAGCCCTTGTACAGGTAGTCCTCGCTTAACAACCATTCATTTAGTGACGGTTCAGACTTACAACGGCACTGAAAAACCTACTTGCGACTGGTCCTCACACTTATGATCGTCGCAACGTCCCTGCAGTCACGTGATCACAAATTGGGCGCTTGTTAACCAGTTCACATTTATGACCGTTGCAGTGTCCCGTGGTCACGTGATTGCCATTTTCGATCTTCCCGGCCATCTTCTGGAAAGCAAAATCAATGGGGAACCACATGATTCGCTTAATGACCACCACAAAAAGGTCGTAAAATTGGGTCGGATTCATTTAATGACCGCTTCGCTTAGCAACCGAAATTCCGGTCCCAATTGTGGTTGTTAAGTGAGGATTAATTCTGGTCTGTGACTGTAATAAAGAATTGATTGATTGTGAGGATTACCTGTATTTATTTGCTGTAATGCATACCTGTACACAACAGGGGCATGGTGGCTCAGCGGGTAAGACGCCAGGCTTGTCGATCGGAAGATCGCAAGTTCAGAGGTTCAAATCCCTAGCCCCACGTGACGGAGTTAGCAAGTAGATAAATAGGTACCACTTTGGTGGGAAGGTAACAGCATTCCGCGCGCGTCATGCCGGCCACATGACCGTGGAAGCGTCTTTGGACAACGCTGGCTCTTCGGCTAACAAACGGAGGTGAGCACCGGCCCCTAGAGTCGGACACGACTGCACAAATGTGCGGGGGGAACCTTTACCTTTATACCTGTACACACACACACAAACATACGCACAGAGTGCTGGCTAATCTTGTTCAGGTGCCTGACTGGTAGTCATGGCGCCTGCCCTCTGGAACATCATCCTCCTGTAGACCAGACTCAGCCAGACCCTGCTGGCCTTTCACAAGGCAGTAAAGACCGTTACTGTCATCGAGTCTGGGACCCCGATGATGTGGGTTGTATTAACAGTGATGAATGATTAATAGTGTTGCTGTGGGTTGTGTGTTTTTTGGCTGCTATTGCTATTATTTATAATTTGGTCATATTGTTTTTATTCTGTTTTTAATAATTGTTAGCTGCCCAGAGTCATGTACTTGAGATATGTAGCCATGTAAATTAACAAAATAAATAAATAAATACCAGCTGCTCGAAAGGGTTAGGCAATGCTTTCTAAAGTGCCGCCGTTGGCGACACACCAGCAGTGGGGGCGGCGGGGGCAGGGGCGTGCACGGCGGGGGGGGCGCGCGGGGGCGGGGGGGTGTACGGCGGCGGCGGCCTCCGCTAAAACGCAGAAGTGCTGATGGCGCGCCGCTGCCGCCGCCACCATGCACACCCCCGCTGCCGCTTCCGGGTTGTGTGGCGACACACCAGACTGTGTTGCGACACACTAAAGTGTCGCGACACACAGTTTGGAAAGCTGTGGGGTAAGACAAAAACACGTGTTTTTTACAGACAAAAACACGGCTGTGCCATGGGTTCTCCTGTGTCACCCATTGTGGCCAATTTATACATGGAAGAAGTGGAGAAGAAAGCACTCAACACATTCCAGGGAACGGTGCCCACCCACTGGTTTAGGTATGTGGATGACACATGGGTCAAAATCAAGGCCCAGGAAGTACAGGCCTTCACGGACCATATAAACACTATAGATGCCAACATTAGCTTCACCAGAGAAGACACCAAGGACAACAGACTGGCATTCCTAGACTGTGAAGTCCTCATTGGGACCGGTGGCAAGCTAGAAATAGGGATCTACAGGAAACCCACACACACAGATCAATATCTGATGTTTGACTCCCACCATCCACTGCAGCACAAACTAGGAGTCATCAGGACATTGTCACACAGAGCAGAAACCATCACCCACCTCCATGGATTCCAAAAAGAATAAAAATCAGCACCTGAGAACAGCTCTGAAGGCCTGTGGATATCCAAATTGGGCCTTCACCAAATCTAAATCTACCAGACCTAAAACAGCGACAGATAGGGCTGAGACTCAGAGTAAACGGAAGAACCTGGTCATTCCCTACATGGCTGGCGTGTCTGAAAAGATAAAATGGATATTTGGCAAACACCACATACCTGTATATTTCAAACCCACCAACACACTGAGACAGAGGCTTGTACACCCCAAAGACCAAACTCCAAAACACAAGAAAAGCAATGTAGTTTATGCAATCCAGTGCAGTGAGGAGTGCTCTGAACTCTACATTGGAGAAACCAAACAACTTTTGTACAGGAGGATGGCCCAACACAGGAGAAGTAACACCACAGGACCAGAGTCAGCAGTTTATCTTCATCTAAAGGAAAAAGGACACTCATTTGAGGACATTAATGTTCACATTTTAGACAGAGAAGATAGGTGGTTTGAGAGAGGGGTCAAGGAATCCATTTATGCCAACTTGGAAAATCCTTCCTTGAATAGAGGTGGGGGCCTCAGGCATAATCTTTCCCCCATCTTCCTCCCTGCTTTGTCTTCTGTGCCTAGGAAGATTAAGACCATTTCGCAAGCTCAACAGCAGCATGGTGATCTTAACGATCCTCCTTTAGATGATAAAAGGACTTAAAAATAACATCTCAATATAACCATGACCTAGCCCCAGGTGCAAGGTCACACAGCTACCTAGAAACAGCGAAACGTTTCCACTGAGAAAATAGAAATCCAGTTGACATGATTCAAGCTACAGACAATTCCACCTGGATGACTGAGAACCTTCATAGACATACTGTGGGGTAAGGTATACAGTTTGAGGCAGAAATATTGAAAGGTTTTTCTGTGGAAATTGGAAGGTAAACTCTGAAGTCCTTGAAAAAGAGAGAGAGAGAGAGAGAGAGAGAGAGAGAGAGAGAGAGAGAGAGAGAGAGAGAGAGAGAGAGAATTTAATGCAACAGGGAAATTATTTTAGCCATGTGGGCCGTAGAATTCCATGAAAATGATAGGGTTCTGTGAGAGACTAAGGGCAAAAAAATTAAAAAAAATAACCCACTCAGATTAAGCTAATTTTCTGTCCCTAGAGCTTTGCCTTTTAATCAAGGCTTCTGGGAATTTTCTTCTTTTAAACAAGCAGATTCTGTGGCCTGAAGAAGTTTGAAGACCCCTGATGTACATACCCTTGCTGATTGCAAGCAAATTTTGCAACTTGCTCTTCGATACGCTGAAGCAAGACCCATAGCTAATCTCTGGGCAAATCCCCCCCCCCATTTTTTAAAAAATAAGCAAATCTTGTTGGAGCAGGTCCCGAGTTAATGCTGGTGAAGAGGGCTCTCTCTCAATTATTCTGCCGTCCTACCAGTTTTCTCTGAAGGCAGGGTGGCCTAGTTAGCAAAATCAAGTGTGCATTAGGGAAATATTTGTCCTGAAATATTGATCTGCCCCAGGGAGCAACTTGAACAGAGAAAAGCTTAAAAGCGGAAGCACTCTTATCCGATTGCTGTCTATGGGAAGCAGACAAATGGTTTGTTTTTCTGCTATCCCGTAGACAGCAATCGGATAATAATAGGGTTTTTTTTGCAAAGCTCCAGATGGAACCCCTATCTTTCCTTCCACCAATTGGCATCATTAGTATGATATTAGGCAAGGCATTAAATTCTACATATGTTGAAGACAGATTGGATGTAAACATTGCCCTGTGTCACAGCTGTCTCTGTTTCCAGAAGATGATTCCCTATTTTTGGTCATCTCTGGAAGAATTGTGGTCCTCCAGGGTTGTTATGTAGTAGACTTTTAAACTTTTTAAATTGATTAGGCTTTTGTGAGACTTGTGCATGGTGAGAAACCTTGTTTGATTAGCTCAGTGTTTTTTCAAACTTGGCAACTTTAAGATGTGTGGACTTCTGGTCTCAATTGTATATTGATGTTTAGCATATTGTAACTTTAGAGAAAGAGGTAAATATATAATTGTACTTCTAACTGCTGTAAAGAAGACCAGTGATTTGGAATTACTGTCCCTTCTCTGAATCAAATCTCTACAAACCCCCAACCAGGAAGGGATAATAGAGGTCCAAGTCAAATCCATAAAGGTACAAGTCTGGAGACTTCTGATTCATGGCATAAGGCTGAAAATCAAATAGTTTAAAAAATGGAAGGGGGAAGAAAAAGTGGAAGCATGTGCTGACCTAAAAGGGGTTGGAGAAAAAGAGAGAAATACTTGTAAATCATCAGAGACCAATCTAGCCGTTCTTTGCACAATTATCTGCTTTTGTTTTTAAATGATCCAAGTCTCTAAATCTGTGTGAGACTATGGATGGTCATCCAGCCCTATTTTTCCTGTTTTCTTCAGCTTCCACTTTTAGGAACCCGGAAACTTGCTTCTGTCAGCTAATAGCTTACTTGGAATAATCAATTTGCGGGACAGCTCCAAGGAAGCAAAAGGGGCACCTATTTCCTGCCAGCTGCAATTCTAATAATAACCCTCTTACGCCAACTTCTGCCATTCAGTCAAATCCTGGATGTTTCCTTTGCATCCTTCCTGCTAAAGACATGCGGTTTCGGGGCAGGGCGGGGGAATCTGAGATTTCAAGTGACTCTTTCAGTTTCCAGCAGGGCCTTGCGGCCACAGAGAACAGTTTGGAAATAGAAACCATCAAATCACACTGAATCGTTTCCATAAATACCCATTTTCCGTCCTGGCCTTCCCTGCAGAATTATGCAGGGGATGGACTGGTGGGAGCCAAGATCTCTAAAGCAAGGGCTTCTAATTTGGCCGCTTTTGAGTTGAGCAACGAAAACCAGGGCCGGTTTAATTTTCAAACTGGGAAATAACACGTTTGATATCCAACTTGAAAAGGGGCCAACTCCCAACCAACTGGTGCAAGGACAAGGTGGGAATTATTCATTTATTCATTTACACTCATTTGTTGCTGCTCTGGGCAATTTTACAATTATAAAAACATTTCTAAAGATCTCAACAATCAATGAACAGCCATTAAAATCCCACCCCTGGTGGCTAATTACGGTTTTCCACTCCAAAAGCTCAATTCATACAGCCTTCCTAAACGTTACTAGGGTGGGAACCATCCTGACCTCGGGAGGTAAACTTTTCCAAGGTGAGGGGCTGTTACCAAGAACGCCGTACTCCAGACCGCTGGTTCTGGTTTCCGTGCAAGGTGACAGGGCTGTATTAAGGTCCTTGTGGTCCTTACACGCTTCTGTTACACAGGCTCATTGGTGGACGCATTTGTAGGGCGATCTGGGTGGAAAGAAGGAAGTTCAACGTTTATTGAGAATTTTGGGGCGAGACAGCCAAAAAAGCATGGGTGACATTCTGGTAATGTTTGTCAAAGAATGTTGTGTTGTCATATTTAGTTTGGAGCAACCATATGCATTGGAGGAATGGAATTAGATAATATTTTATGAGCATATGGAATGCAGAGTGCTTTCCACCCAAAGCTTACATGTTTCCCTTTCTTTGCCATATGTGTATTTAGTCAAGGAAGAATATGATAACAGAAATACATAACACATAGTCATTTTTCCCCTTAAGTCCTTAGCTTTCATGAGCCATAAGCGAAGGACCTACTACCCCAATGGGATAATCCAGCCCTGAAAGGGGATATTTGAGAAGAAATCAGTTTATCTGCGTGAGGGCAGACAGCAAGGCTATTTGCTTCCACCAAATATTTTACCCTCGTTGCTTTGAAGGCTGTTCCCATCCCTCACCGGTCTTTTGCCCAAGTCAGTATTGCAACGGTGCCAGGGAAGAAGCCTTGCTGGTCACTGTAGGCGGTGCTGGGTGCCAAGAGCTTGGAGAGGCTTCTGCTGAGTGGTTTGAAGGTGGTAAGCAGCGTGTGTCCCCCCCACCCCACCCCAACATTCACAGAACAGGGCAAAGCCAAGTCCCCTTGTTCTCGGAAGCAAGGGGGCCGCATGGCCGCTTGAAGGGATGGTTCCGTTCAAACTGTGACCCAGCAAAGCAAGCCCTCACGGGTTTGCACAGCCCAGCTCTGCCGCCATGTTGGCAGGAGTGCTCCGTAACATCAATGAGCAAATGACACAAGCGATGCACAGCCTGTCATTTACAGCTGATGCAAATAGCACAATTCATGACATCATCACGCCTTCTACCAGACATGGATGTATGGAAGATGGTGGGCTTCCTCTTTCGGCTTGGCTGCTGCCCCCTTCAGCACGTCAGCAGCCAATGGGAGAAACATCTAACCATCAGGGGCGTTTAGGAGAATGGGGAGGCCCTGGCCGGGGCCGTGCCTGAGTGTCTCTGGGCTGGTTAGCCTGCCTGTCGACCCACCCCCCACTTGGCCCTCTCCCGGGTTCAAATCATGTGAATAAAAATATGGGAAGACACCAGGGCAGAAATAGCCCCAGAGAGGGCGAGGCAGACCCACCCTGATTGGGCAACTAGCTAAGTTCTGCGGAGCAAGAGAAGTGAAACTTAAGGACTGTTAGGCAATCACCTGTGTTACTTTAAGGCGGGGGGGGGGGGAGTGAACCTGGCAAATGCAAGGCAACTGGCAAAAAGCCACAAAATCTCAGTTCGGTATCCCTCATTTTTTTCTGGACTGCAGTGAGGAGAAATGGCTGGCGCATCTGAAAGTAAAGATGCCACTGATGCCCTTTCCGAATCCTGCTAAAGTGGAATAGCGTCAAGGCATCTCTCCTTCCCCAGATAAAATTCTGCAGCTTTTCTCTGCCTTGTTGGAAGTCAGAAATAGGGGGCGAGGAGGTGGTGGGTCCAAAAGTAATTCGGGAAACAAAGTCCTAATGCAGAGGGCAAAGGGCAGGAGGGGAGGACACCTCCTGTGACTCCACCAACACTGACTTGCCTTCATTGTGCATTCACACAACATGCTAAGCTTTAAATTTGGCTTGCGTTTGGTTTGGGGTTTTTTGAAGCTTAGTATGTTGCGTGAACCCAAGTCATGTAATCAGCTTTTAGGTTACAGATTAATTAACCTCAGCAATGGGTGAATTCAGTTTTTCTCAAACTTGGCTGGGGAATTCTGGGAGTTGAAGTCCACGTGTCTTAAAGTCTCCAAGTTTGAGAATGGGTTACAGGTAGTCCTCACTTAATGACCATTTGTTTAGTGAAGGTTCAGACTTACGACAGTGCTGAAAAACCGACTTACGACTGGTCCTTGCATTTACGGCCATCGCGGCGTCCCCACAGTCACGTGATCACAATTTGGGTGCTTGGCAACTGGTTCGCATTTACAATCGTCGCAGCATCCTGCAGACACATGATCACCATTTTCAACCACCTCAGCAGGCTTCTGGCAAGCAAAATCAATGGGGAACCGCGTGATTCGCTTAACAACCATGCGGCTTGCTTAATGACTGGTGCTTCGTTTAACGACCACAGCAAAAAAAGGTCGTAAAATTGGGTCGGATTTGTTTAATGACCGCTTCGCTTAGTAACCGAAATTCTGGTCCCAATTGTGGTCATTAAACAAGGACTACCTATAATTCATTAACTAGGCTGAGTGAAGACAGCCAGTCCCTTGACCAAGAGAAACAATGAAAGCAAACAGTGCATTAAAATCATGAAATGCGGGTGGGGAGGCAACAAAGGCAATTAATTGAAGAGTGGACAACAGAGCTTAGCGAAAGCATTTCTCCCCAGCGTATCAGTCTGATTCTCTGCATTTACTTCCCCTCTTTTCTGTCCTCACTTTTCTCCCGAGATCTGAAACGGTCAGTGACCTCACTGGTGAAAAAGCGCAGAATAGAGGTGAGTGGGAAGGTGGCTTGGCTCTAAAACCTGGGTCCCCCCGACGACCCTGTGGGGCAGGTTGGCTGAGACAGGGAGCGCAAGGGCACAGCTGGGCAGGAGCCACGCACTGACTTTCCTTTAGCAGAGGATAGATTTGGACCTGGATCTCCCTGCAGCTGCTCCAGCCCCTTCTCCCCCACGCCCCGTGCTGGGCTCTCCAAGGGACTGGCGATTGTTCCGGCTGTTCCGTGTTTAAATGCAGGGAACTCTCATCAACTTCCATTTTGGGGGGGGAATGATTGCTCAAAAAGGCTTCACTTCCCACAGCATGGCTTGCTTGCGGGTTTGTTTGTGGCTTTGCATAGAAGCCTTTTGCAATATCCTGGCACGCCGTCATTTGTTGTTGGCACCGAGTCCTCTGCCCTCCCTCCGCTGCGTGGCACACGGCGCATTTCAAGCACAAGCGGAGACGGAGCAGGGCAGGAAACTGCTGAGCCGGATGCCGTCAGCTCCCCTTTCGGATAGCCTTCCCCCCCCCACCCCCCCACCTCAGCCACTTGTTCCAAACCAAGCTTTTGTAGGTGTGAGGTGGTACCCAGATAACATCAACCAGGGCAGGACTCCATGAGACCACAAATCTGACCAGACCACCATCCCGGCACACAAAAGCTATCTGTGTAAATAAGTAACCCATAAACCTGGATGGGCAGAAGAAAGGAAGGTGGAACTATTTCCATCACTGGTCTGAGATGGGTGGCTATATAAATTGATTGACTGATTGATTGAATGAATGAATTTTAAGTTGACCTTTGTGTTATCAGGAGGAGAGGCCACCTGATTTCTCATGGTGATCTGCAGGAAAGATTGAGGCTCAAATACCCCAAGCAGCCCACACCCTTTTTTGCACCCCCAACATCCCCAAAGATCATGCGGTTGGAAACGGGCAGCTTCTGCTAGGTTGGACACACCCACCAGGGGAAACATCTCCCAAACTCGGCATCGATATTTATACCTATGCTACACTCCAGCTGAAGTCTGACAGATGTGCTGGATTGCAACATCCGTGAGTCCTTCCAGCCAGACCGGCTGAGCGTTAAGGTGTTTCGGTCCGACAGGCCTATAGGTTTAAAAAGGCTGCTCTAAAGCAAACATGGTTTTAAGAAGATTCTGCCATTTGGATTTTACTATATTTATTATATTTATAAATTGTTAATTAAGGTGTATTTTAGTCTATTTATAATTGTATTTTAGTAAATTATATTCTGTTGTAAACCGCCCAGAGTCCCCCTCAGGGGAGATGGGTGGTGATAAATCTAATAAATAAGCACACACTTTAACCCCACTGTCTAAAAGCTGGTTGTGCTCGCGCATGAAAACGTGGGCAATATAATTGTTATGCAACAGTTGAGAAATCGGGTGGAGAGGTGATTTCCTTTTCTTAGAATAGCAAGTGAAGTTTGGGGCCACTCACCAGAACTGATGGACATTAAATTCAGGATTGATTAAGAGGAGACTCTCAATCAGAATTTCAAAGGCTTTTGATTTTCATGGGCAAAATCTGGAAATTGTATGCAGAGAACTTTAGCTCCAAATAGGAGGAAGGAAATCTGATTGTCACTGAAATTTGAGATGCTTCTACTTTAGTTTGTTATTCTGTGCAATTTCACTGCAGAATTTTACAAGTGTGTATGCCCCGTGTGATTTTCAATCCTCTGGATTTTCCTGCCAGTTTTACAAACTTCTTCCTTACCCATGAAATTTCACTAATGAATGGGAAGGGAAAGGAATGAGAGTTCAAAGGTTTGGGGTTAACAGCATCAGGATCCACCTGTCTTGTCATCACACCTTAGAGCAATGGCAGAAAATTACTTGTCTGAACAGGACAGAATGGGTGGGAGGGTGGAACGGTACTGTAGCTCCAGAAAGGTGCGCTGCTGTGTAGAAATGAAGCAGGTCAACTACTCAACAACTTAGTAGGGGTAAAAAAGTTCATGGAAGGTGAAATTGACGAACCACAAACCGCAGCCTAAGCTAGAAAGAACAACAAAGCTAGAAAGGAGATTTTTTTTGCTTGAGACAAATGATAGATTATTTTCAGTAGGCCGGCGCAATGCTTCTGGTTCAATTCCCCAAAGGTGATTTGGGGCATGTAGGGACATGAACGCAGCACCTGCTTGCAATGCCTGGATTTTCCTAGGATCATGTGGCAGCTGCAGAGGAAATCCAGGGAACAGCTGAGGCTCAGTTGCAGATAGGTGCTTCTGGACTTGAAGCCCCTTTAAATTATTTCTGAGACACCGCACAGCCTTAGTTCCAGGGAAGCCACAAAAAGACATGCCCCTTGGGGGAATTCAGCTAAGCCTGGTACAGGTAGTCCTCGCTTAACGACAATTGGGACCAGAATTTTGGTTGCTAAGCAAAGCCGTCATTAAGCGAATCTGACCTGATTTTACGACCTTTTTTGCAGTGGGCGTTAAGTGAATCACCACAGGGTAAGCGAACCACATGGTTGTTAAGCGAATCACATGGTTCCCCATTGATTTTGCTTGCCAGAAGCCGGCCGGGAAGGTCGAAAATAGCAATCACAGGACGCTGCGGCAGTCATGAATGTGAACTGGTTGTCAAGCATCCAGATCGTGATCACGTGACTGTGGGGACGCTGCAAAGTTGTAAGTGTGAGTACTGGTTGTAAGTTGTTTTTTTCAGCACCGTTGTAAGTCCGAACCGTCACTAAACTAATGGTTGTTAAGTGAGGACTACCTGTACCTGTGCCTCTTATTAACCAAAGGTCACTTGAGGTCCACGTTTTGCTCCACTTCTCTTGACTTACAGTAGGGAAACTGGAGGCATTATTCCACTGGTTTTTTTAATTGTATTTGCTTCCACTCAAATAGATTCAATTCTTTTTTTGCACTCTGTTTTACTTCCTTCTTTAAAATTGTCTAAGGCAGTGTTTCTCAAACTTGGCAACTTTAAGATGAACCAAGTTTAAGCAAGGCTGACTGGGGAATTCTGGGAGTTGAAGTCCACACATCTTATAGTTGCCAAGTTTGAGAAACACTGGTCTAAGGTGTACTTTGATGTTGGCATCACCTGGGAATACACAGGATAAAAAGTGGCATGGCATGTTGTTGTTGTTGTTCAGTCGTTTAGTCATGTCCGACTCTTCGTGACCTCATGGACCATAGCACACCAGGCCTTCCTGTCCTCCACTGTCTCCCGGAGTTTACTCAAATTCATGTTTGCTACATCGGTGATGCTACCTAACCATCTCATCCTCTGCCGTCCCCTTCTCCTTTTGCCTTCAGTCTTTCCCAGCATCAGGGTCTTTTCCAGTGAGTCCTCTCTTCGCATTAGGTGGCCAAAGTATTTGAGCTTCAGCTTCAGCATCTGTCCTTCCAATGACCAGTCAGGGTTGATTTCCTCTAGGATTGACTGGTTTGACCTCCTTGCAGTCCAAGGGACTCTCAAGAGTCTTCTCCAGCACCACAGCTCGAAAGCATCAATTCTTCGGCGCTCAGCCTTCCTTATGGTCCAACTCTCACAGCCATTCATCACTACTGGGAAAACCATAGCTTTAACTATACGGACCTTTGTCGGCAAGGTGATGTCTCTGCTTTTTAATATGCTGTCTAGGTTTGCCATAGCTTTCCTCCCAAGGAGCAAGCGCCTTTTAATTTCATGGCTGCAGTCACCGTCTGCGGTGATCTTGGAGCCCAAGAAAATAAAATCTGTCACTGCTTCCATTTCTTCATGGTACTTTAATTGCCTAGAATGTCTCAATATGGAGATACACCAGGCCAAGATTATTTGTCCGTACAGATTACTTAATTGCATCAACCAAAAATGCACCAACCCTTGCACAGCACAGCTTCTAAACCTTAAGTCTATGAAGGTTCTCAGTCATCCAGGTGGAATTGTCTGTAGCTTGAATCATGTCAACTGGATTTCTATTTTCTTAGTGGAAACGTTTCGCTCCTTATCCAAGGAGCTTCTTCAGTCTGAGCAAAGTTAGTAAGGGAATCCTTAAATATGTTTCTAGGGTGGCTGTGTGACCTTGCACCTGGGGCTAGGTCATGGTTATTTGAGATGTTAATTTCTAAGTCCCTTTATCATCCAAAGGAGGATCATTAAGATTACCTTGCTGTTGTTGAGATTGCCAAATGGTCTTAATCTTCCTAGGCACAGAAGACAAAGCAGGAAGGAAAATAGGGGAAAGATTGTGCCTGAGGCCCCCACCTCTATTCAAAGAAGGATTTTCCAAGTTGGCATAAATGGATTCCTTGACCCCTCTTTCAAACCACTTATCTTCCCTGTCTAAAATGTGAACATTAATGTCCTCAAATGAGTGTCCTTTTTCCTTTAGATGAAGGTAAACTGCTGACTCTGGTCCTGTGGTGTTGCTCCTCCTGTGTTGGGCCATCCTCCTGTACAAAGGTTGTTTGGTTTCTCCAATGTAGAGCTCAGAGCACTCCTCACTGCACTGGATTGCATACACTACATTGCTTTTCTTGTGTTTTGGAGTTTGATCTTTGGGGTGTACAAGCCTCTGTCTCAGTGTGTTGGTGGGTTTGAAATATACACGTATGTGGTGTTTGCCAAATATCCGTTTTATCTTTTCAGACACGCCAGCCATGTAGGGAATGACCAGGTTCTTTCGTTTACTCTGAGTCTCAGCCCTATCTGTCGCTGTTTTAGGTCTGGTAGATTTAGATTTGGTGAAGGCCCAATTTGGATATCCACAGGCCTTCAGGGCTGTTCTCAGGTGCTGATTTTCATTCTTTTTGGAATCCATGGAGGTGGGGATGGTTTCTGCTCTGTGTGACAATGTCCTGATGACTCCTAGTTTGTGCTGCAGTGGATGGTGGGAGTCAAACATCAGATATTGATCTGTGTGTGTGGGTTTCCTGGAAATTACAGGAAATTTTGTCTTCTGTGCCTAGGAAGATTAAGACCATTTCAGAAGCTCAACAGCAGCATGGTGATTTTAACGACCCTCCTTTAGATGATAAAAGGACTTAAAAATTACATCTCAATATAACCATGACCTAGCCCCAGGTGTAAGGTCACACAGCTACCTAGGAACATATTTAGGATTCCCTTACCAACTTTGCTCAGACTGAAGAAGCTCCTTGGATAAGGAGCGAAACGTTTCCACTAAGAAAATAGAAATCCAGTTGACATGATTCAAGCTACAGACAATTCTAAACCTTAATGTTTGCTTTAATTTTATATTCTCACGTAAGCTGAATATACCAGGATAATTTCTTTTGGCTCGAAGATGTAATTTAGGTATCCTCCTTGGGCATCATCTGGGTGGAAGAAGCCATCACACCCTCTTCTGCCCCAGTTTGAAGGAGAAGCCCCCAGGCAGATACAGAGAAGTTGGTCTTAGCTGTATCATCTGAATGCAGGTGAATAAACAGGAACGGCTCTCCAGGGTCTAAAGCAGAGGAAGGCATTCCAGTCACTCGCCACTGGGTCTGTTTTGTTAAAACTAGAGATGTCTGTGTTTGAAGCTAGGTGGCAGCACCTAGTTGACCTTGGATGTTCTTACAACTCTGGTCAGCATTTGGATGGGAGGCCACCAGGAAATCTAGCCTGAAAAGTAAAAAAAGGGGTGGGCACTGGATGGGCACAGGAGGACAAAGAAAAAGAAGAGAAAAGATTAAAAATGGGGCTGAACTGTAAAAAATACTTTAACAATGGCTTGCCCTCTTCTAAGAACATGCCATGTATTTATTTCTAGCAGGCTTTTTCCTTATTGCCCTTCAGTCATCTGGGACTCGAGCTGTGCTGGCTGGGATTAGGGGGGCTGGGATCCCCAACACTCCAGAGGTAACCCGATTGGGCAAGGCAAATATATAACCGGTGTCTCTCTCAGTGGGATCACACTACGTGCCAAACAGCACCCAACGCCTGTGTTCCCATCCCATCCCATCCCCTGCTCTTCCCGGCCAAACAAGCCCTACGCCGCACGCGAAGAAGGGACGGGTTCCCACGACGCTCCGAGCCACCGGCTCCCCGCTTGGCCTAGCGCGTTGGGTGAAGCTGCTGGTGCGAGTCAGCGAGCCGGGGTGGCCGCCCAGCCCGGCCCGGCCCCCGGTTGACCGACAGAGCCGCCCCGGTCGAGCGCAGCCCCAGCGCCTTGGAGGACGCCCGCAGAGGCGCGCATCCCGAAGGCGGCCGCAGTGCGGGGCGAGCCAGGGCTCGGCTCCCGGAAGGCGGAAGGGCGGACGCGCGGCGGATCGCCGAAACCAGCCGGGCGAGAAAGGGCGCGGGAGGGCGAGGCGGCCGCGGGTCCCGGGCCAGGCGCGGAGGGCGCACCCGCGGGAGGGCGGCGACCAGCCGGCGGCTCGCCGGGCACAGCGCCCGGGCGGGGGGCGCCTCTCCGGTCGCCGTTCTTTGAGCTGCCGCGGAAGGAAGCGCCAGCGCCGCCGCCAGCCCTGCCTGCCTGCCTGCCTGCCCCGGCCGCCGCGCCTCCGAGGTCACGGAGCGCGTCGGCCGGAGCCAGCGCCGGTGCTTTCCCGGCAGGTTGCAGGCCCGCTCCGCATGGAGCCCGCCTGGGGACGCCGCTCTCGGCCCCGGCACCGCCCCGGCATCCCCCGCCGGAGAGGCGCTGCACGCCGGCGCCCAGCCCCCGGGGTCCGGCCCTTTGTCCGCCAGCTGCCGCGGGAGGCGGCGGCTGCCTTTCCGCGCCCGGCTTTGGGCGGGTGGGGGCGGCGGCGGCGAGTGCGCCTTGGTGGCCGCTCGGATGCGGCGGGGGGCGCAACAAAGCCGAGGCTGGGAGGCCGGCGCGCGGGTGACCTTGCGGGGATGCGCGGGGCGCGGAGGAGCCTTGCTGTCTTCCTCCGCCCCGGCGGGTGACTTGAGAGCTGGAAGCCGCCGGCAGCGAAGCGAGGAGGCGGAGGCGGAGGGCGGCTGGCAGCCCCAGCGCGGCTCGCTCGTCCAAGTCCGCCCAGCTACACCAGCGCGAGTGGCCGCGCCCGCCCCCCGCCTGCCCCGCCCCCTACGGACGTCTGGGGCGCCGGGCGGTCGTCGGAAAGGCACAGCCAGCCGCCCCTCGCCGCGCGTCCTCCGGCCACTCGCGCTGGATGTTCGCCGAATTCCGCTCCAAAGCCAGCCCTTTGCCGGACGCGGGCGGCGGCGGCAATGCGCGGGGGCCAAGCATGAACTGCGGCGACGGCAAGGAGATGGAGGGTAAGGAGGCGTGTGCCGGAGGGTCGTGGGGATGCTTCCCGGCTCTGCCTGCTTTCCTGGGCTTGCCATCCGGGCCTGGCCGCCCGCCTGCCTGGGAAGGGAGGGGATCACGCATGAATCCGGCGGGGGGCTTCGGGTCCCCTCCCGGCACCGGTCCGCGGCTGGCCGGGATCCGTTTTCTTGCAAGTCGCCTGCTGAAGCGGAGATTTCAATCGTGTGCAAGGGGCAGCGCGCATCTTAGGCGGTTCCAAGGGCTGAGAGACAGAGGGAGGCGGCGGCGAACGACAGAAGGAAACGGAACAAAAGACCGGGGTGGGGGGTACCAGATTTATTTGTGTGTATGTGTGTAAGGAGGAGGCGACAGACTAGCCTAGCCCAATCTAACCACCGGTGTCCTCGGGATCTTCTGGACTCCCATTCCCATCCTCCCCAGCCTCTAGCAGGGATAGTGAGAGCCCTGTGGCCCAACGGATCTGGGGTGCCGTTCTCAGAGGGGAAAGAGATCTGCAACTGGGGAGTTGCCGCTTGGGAGTGGAAAATGGGTTTTGGAGACCCGGTGCAATATTTTTGAGCCGGCTTTCTAGACGTAAGTTGATCTGTCAGCTTTTCCCTTTTGGTTCAGGTGGGGAGGGGGGGGGATCTCGAAGCCCCCCTCCCCATATTGGATGGAAGGCACACTCGGTACCCCTTTCTGCTCAGTCTTGAGTTCTCTGGAGTTGGTGGGCTTGTCTCTAAGCCTGGAGAATTTGGCGTGATGGTGGGTCCTCTCACATGCCTTAAAAAGGAAAAGAGGTTTTTACAAAACAAATAAGAAAAAAGAAAGAAAAGTCCATTCCTGTGACTGTTTAAATGCCGTGCAAGCGTGCAAGGTGTATTGACTCCTGGGTAAACGGGGACCGGATCCGATTTTTCTGAAAAGGAGCTAGGTTGTCCTTGCCTGTTTCGGATTAACGGGGGAGAGGTTACCAGTGGAACTGCTGCCTTGTAAGACTGAAAACTCCTTTTCCACAAGGAGAAATGTGAGGATTTCAGTTTAGGAGAGTAGCTGATTACCTTTGCTGTGCAGGTGGCGGTCATTTTGGCAGATCATTCACACATTTCTTTAGAGCTGCTTCTTTTTATCCAGGATTGAACCAACTTATTGAAAACGGGACCGGTCTGCCAGAGCCCTGGTGTAAATTTCAGCGTGCTATGAAATACTATGGCTTTCCCAAAGGGAAGAATAGGCGTGCAAGGCAGAATGAGAGCTGTCTTGCAGAAACCGTCAAGTCCTCTATTTTATTTTTAAAAGCAGGCAGCATTCTCGTATTCATAGCCTCTTGCATCTAATTAGAGCAACGGGACAACTCATCAGTTCTGCAGCCCTGCCCAAGTAATTCCAGTTGATTTCAACAGGATTTGCTGCCAAGACGGAGTGCTGCAGTGTTAGCACTAAATAGGTCCCTGTTAAGTATATTTGCAGGAGCTAGGTCCCATTCAAAATGGAAAGACTGCATTTTCAGCAACCTCATTTAGGGGCCGGTGTCCATAAACCTGCCAAAACCCGGTGCACCGGGGATGAATCTCTCGAGCTAGGAGTGGGGTATAAACTGCTATGTTAATAAACTCGTGGCTTCAATTTATTTATTTATTAAACAAATTCATATGGCCGCCCAACTCACGCACAGTGGCTTACAGAAAGGACTAAGATAAGGGCTGGACTGCACTGAAACCCATCCCATTCTCACTGAGGAAGGTGTATTCTTTGGACCAGAGCTTTCCAAACTGTGTGTCGGGACACGTTAGTGTGTCGGCTGCAGTGTCTGGGTGTGTCGTGGCTGCTGCCGCCTCAGAGCCCTGCCAGGATTCCACGCAGGTCCTAGTGCCTGCCTTGTGCCTTGCTGCCTCCAAACCTGCTGTGATTCCGCGCAGGTCCTAGTGCCTGCCTTGTGCCTGGCTGCCTCCAAACTGGCTGTGATTCTGCGCAGGTCCTAGTGCCTGCCTTGTGCCTTGCTGCCTCCAAACCTGCCCTGCCAGGATTCCGCGCAGGTCCTAGTGCCTGCCTTGTGCCTGGCTGCCTCCAAACCTGCTGTGATTCCGCGCAGGTCCTAGTGCCTGCCTTGTGCCTGGCTGCCTCCAAACTGGCTGTGATTCTGCGCAGGTCCTAGTGCCTGCCTTGTGCCTTGCTGCCTCCAAACCTGCCCTGCCAGGATTCCGCGCAGGTCCTAGTGCCTGCCTTGTGCCTTGCTGCCTCCAAACCTGCTGTGATTCCGCGCAGGTCCTAGTGCCTGCCTTGTGCCCTGCTGCCTCCAAACCTGCCCTGCCAGGATTCCACACAGGTCCTAGTGCCTGCCTTGTGCCTTGCTGCCTCCAAACCTGCTGTGATTCCGCACAGGTCCTAGTGCCTGCCTTGTGCCTTGCTGCCTCCAAACCTGCCCTGCCAGGATTCCGCGCAGGTCCTAGTGCCTGCCTTGTGCCTGGCTGCCTCCAAACCGGCTGTGATTCCCGGCAGGTCCTAGTGCCTGCCTTGTGCCCTGCTGTAAGAGAGTGTCACAAAATGATGCATGTCTAAAAAGTGTGTCACCAACATGAAAAGTTTGGAAAGCTCTGCTTTGGATGCAAGCAAATCTTCAGGATATTCCACGTAGCGGCTGCATTCACACGACACACTTCTGTAGGTTTTGGAACAAATTGCTTTTCTGAGCGTGCCCAACGTGTTGGACCGTCATCTTATTGCACAGGCTGAGCCACGGGAAAACTAACCACGGTTGACTGCAAGCATGTGGAAGAAACCCGCCTGCTTGGCCTTTCGCTTATCTGGTTTAAGACGAGCCAGTGCGGTCACTGTAGGATTCCAGAGAAGCGTGTATTGACATTGATAGATAGATACACTGTATTAATAGTTGGCCGATTAATGCATTCTGATTCATCGATTGATTGACGGCATATTTATATTGGTGATCGGTTGTGTTCTTGTATAGCTCTCCAACTGGGTCTTTAAAATGTTACACAACTGTGTTGGATTCACACCCATGCCAACTGAGAATGTGAGTGCTTGGTCTTGGCTCAGCCTGCTGTGTTTGTGAAACACGACGGCTGGCTTGCTTCCTGCTTGTTGTGGGTTATGTGTGACCCAACCTACTGTGCCTTGCTCAGCAAACCATGGTTAAAGCCAGCTTAGCACTGCCGCAGACTCTTGATGACCGTAAGACAAACCCAAAAGGAAAACCAATAAGTAGGAATGGATTGCACAACACGGATCGGCTGGGCAACTCTTAAGGTAAAGTAAAGGTTCCCCCCCCCCCCCCGCACATTTGTGCAGTCGTGTCCGACTCTAGGGGCCGGTGCTCATCTCCGTTTGTTAGCTGAAGAGCCAGCGTTGTCCAAAGACGCTTCCGCGGTCATGTGGCCGCATGACGCAACTCTTCGGATGCTTTAAATCCCGCTCACAATAAATTCTCGGTGCACCAGAAAGAGGTGCTGTGCCAAAGACGGAGCAAGCGGGGGAGTCTGTGTATTGGGAGAGAAAACGGGGCATCACACAGTTTTATGCACTAGCCATTTTCCAACCTGGTGCCCTCCAGACGTATATCTTCCCTCCACTTATTTTCCCCCTCAACAATAACCCTGTGAGGTAGGCTGGGGGGAGAGAGAATGGCTGGCCGAAAGTCACCTGTGAGCTTCCGTGGCTGAGGGGGGACTAGAACCCAGGTCTCCCGGATCCTAGTCTGGCACTTTCACCACTGAACTGTCCTGGCTGTTGGGCTGAGAGGGAAGAACTGCACCAAAGTCCCCCAGTGTAGAGATGACCTTGGAGAAGGTACGTGACAGCAATTAGCAAAACACGATTGAAGGAGGAAAATGTTAGAAAGAACTCAGAATAGCTGTGCCTTAATTCTCTTTGGTATAAGAGGGAGGGGTTGATGTCAGCCTTGCGAAGTAGGCCAGGGTAGGAAACAGACTCTACAACAGTGTTTCTCAGCCTTGCCCACTTTCAGATGTGTGGACTTCAACTCCCAGAATTCTGGGAGTTGAAGTCCACACATCTGAAAGTGGGCAAGGCTGAGAAACACTGCTCTGCAAGATTTACCAGAACTCTATGCATCCAGGCTACAACAGGCCTACCTCAGAAATATTGTGGGTTCGGTTCCAGACCCCTGCAATAAAGCGAATATCGCAACAAAGCGAGTCACACGAATTTTTTGGTTTCCCAGTGCATATAAAAACTATGATTACACTATACTGTAATCGATGAAGTGTGCAATAGCATTATGTCTAAAAAACCAACATACATACCTTAATTAAAAAATACTTTATTGCTAAAAAATGCTAATCATCATCTGAGCCTTTTGCTGTTGGAAAAACGGCGCCGAGAGACTTGCTCGGCAGAGGGTTGCCACACATCTTCCATTTGTAAAAAAAACCCCCGCAATATCTGCAAAGCGCGATAAAGCGAAGCACAATAAAATGAGGTGTGCCTGCACCAGGATCTGGAAAGCCTGAGAGCGTTTTCCCTCCCTCCTGGAAAACACAGCACGCCAAGCCACAAGGTCATTGCTAGCCAAGGTTGATGCTAACCAAGCTTAGCGTGTCATGCAAACATGCAACAAGGACTGGCAAAAACGGTACTTGACTTGGTTAAACATGTTGTGTGAATAGTACCAATGAGAGCTAGAAACAAGATAAAAAGGTAAAGGTTCCCCCGCACAGTCGTATCCGACTCTAGGGGCCGGTGCTCATCTCCATTTGTTAGCCGAAGAGCCAGCGTTGTCCGAAGACGCTTCCGTGGTCATGTGGCCGGCATGACGCGTGCGGAATGCTGTTACCATCCCACCGAAGTGGTACCTATTCATCTACTTGCATTTGCATGCTTTCGAATTGCTAGGTTGGCAAGAGCTGGGGCGAGTGCGGGAGCTCACTCCATCATGCGGGGCTAGGGATTCGAACCTCCGAACTTGCGACCTTCCGATCGACAAGCCTGGCGTCTTACCTGCTGAGCCATCACGTAACAAGATACAATGGCCCTAATTCTATCACCAGCCACTAGCCCAAACAGGGCTTCTTCAAGCCCACTAACTACTGTATATCAAAAACTGTGATTTGGGGAATACAGAATTCCAGCTGCTTTCTCCAGGAGGTACCTATTCTTCCATTGGCCAATCAGGCAGAAGTAGGGTGTGGCTTAGCTGTTGTAGCCAATCAGTGCTTGGGTGTGTTCTACGTTGCCAGGCTTTGGCAGCAAGTCCTGTGATGGACAGACTTGCTCTTCTGCTCTTTCTCTCCATCTCTCTTTCTTGGAGAACTGCATAGGCCAGTGTTTCTCAACCTCGTCAACTTTAAGATGTGTGGACTTCAACTCCCAGAATTCCCCAGCTAGCCATGCTGGCTGGGGAATTCTGGGAGTTGAAGTTCACACATCTTAAAGTTGACGAGGTTGAGAAACACTGGTGTAGGCAAAACAAATTAATGGACTGAAATTAAATGTTCCCAAATCATTTTTGACCAGGTAGAATTAGTACAACCCTGTTAACTAGCTGGGTTTAGTTTAACCCTCTGCAAATAACCCTGATTGGACTACTGAACCACCAGTAGATTCCAATTCAATAGGATGCACATGATTTTTAAAAACTAGGTTTTCTATCCCTGATGCAAAGGGTGTGTTTCCTACCATAATGCCCAGATTCTCCAGCATTGTACAGGGCATCTCTATTGAGGCCTTATTTTATTTAATAGCCTTCTATAAATAGTCCTTGGCTTATGACCACAATTTGGACCAGAACTAATTGCTAATTGATGTAGTCATTAAGTGAGTCGCACCCAATTTTACAACCTTTTTTTGCTATGGTCGTTAAGTGAATCACCATGGTCATTAAGCGAATCCAGCTTCCCCCATTGACTTTGCTTGTCGGAAGCCCCCTGGGAAGGTCGCAAATGGCGATCTTGTGACCCTGGGACACTGCAACCATCGTAAATACATGCCAGTTGCCAAACACCCTAAATCTGATCATGTGACTGCTAGGACACTGCAATGATCATAAGTGTGAGGACCGATCGTAAGTCACTTTTTTCAGCACCATTGTAACTTTGAATGGTTGTAAATTAATGGTCATAAGTTGAGGACTACCTGTATACTTTTTTATTCCCTAGCACAGTGGTCCCCAACCTTTCTGGCACCAGGGACTGGTCGTGGAAGAAAATTTTTCCACGGACCAAGGGGGCGGGGTTTGCAGGCGGGAGCCAATTGTGCGCACCAGGGGGCGGGGTTTGCAGGAGGGAGCCCCGCGGCCCACTTCCTAACAGGCCATGGCCGACTAGTGGGCCATAGCCCACAGGTTGGGGACCCCTGCCCTAGCAGTCCAGGAGGTTAGTATACTGTATATCATTTCCCCCTCTTCCGCTGTATCGTCAGTACAACCCTACAGTGTAAATTGGGCTGGGAAATAACGATTGTTTCAAGCACAGCCTGATGATTTTTATGGCTGAGAACATAAGAACATAAGCCATGCCTGCTGGATGGGACCCCTGGCCCCACTAGTCCAGCAGTGTGTTCTCCCAATGGCCCACCAATTGCTCAAGGAAGCCCAGTGGCCAACTATCTCCCAGCAGATGGCCTTCAGAGGCAGCCCCACTGCCCTCAAGGCTAACAGCAATGGATCCCCAAGACTTCCGTGAATGGCTCCAGCCCTTTTTGGAAGCCAACCAAGCTGGTATCCAGCACTACAGTATATCTTGTAGTGAATTCCAAAGCTGAATTACGCATTGTGTAGAAAACCTTCCTTTGGCCTCTCCTGATTCTTCCAAGGTTCCATTTCACGGGGTGACCTCTGGTTCTAAGGGAGGGAGAATCCCACTCCAGTTTCCCCAGTCCTCATCTCGTATCCCATCTGTTCAAACCAAGGCCTCTCCGAGATGCAACACAAGCCACTGCTGTGGCCTCTTTGCCGCGATCTCGGCTTGTTTCTTTGCATGTTTTCCCAGCTCAGCAGATCCCTTCTCCACCAATGACATCCTGCTCTGGCCTACACTTAGTACCGATTTGTACAAACTCAGAGCCCAGCCTAACCTTAAAGGCAGAGAAAGGATCAGTAACAACCCTCACTTTTTATCATCCATCCAACTCTGTGATTCAATTTAGGGTTTTTTTTTTAGCCATTTCACCAATAAGGAATTCAGAGTGGAAGAAAGTGACTCTCAGCCACTGGGCTGTCTTGACATTCGTAAATTCAAGTAATAGCCATCCGAAATGGAATGCCTTGTCCTTTCTTTTCCAATTAAATAAATTAATCAAAATAATAATGAAAAAGTGGAGTCGTCATACTCAGAAGCGGGGAATCTGGGTATGGATAGATGCATTTCTCATAAAAAAAAATATGATGCCTCATATAGAAGCTGAGAAATGCAGAAATTGATTTGGGTTATTTAATCATGAAGGGGAAATGGACTTTTGACATGGTTAGAAGCTCTTTGTACTGTGCACATATTTCTCTGTAAACCCCTGGACAAACTCTTCTGGTTTTAACAAAGGCCTGCTAAAAGACGGTGGTTCCCTCCCATTTATGCTACTAAAAGGCACATTTAATGTGGCCGTTTTGACCCTTTTTATTTTTGCTTTTTTAAAAAAGTTGTCATAATATTTACCTAAAAGGGGAGCAACGCTGAGGTTCTGGAAGCACAATGTTGTGGCTGCAAAGTTGTTTTTTCAGGTGGAAAAGTGAAGAAATGGGTCAAGTGGTACAGGTCTCACAAGCCTGTCCAGTTATTCAGTTGGCAAATGGCTTCGATCCGGGCCAGCAACTCAAGCCAGACATCCTTAAAATATTTGGTAGGAAATCTGCAGCAGGATATTTCATTCAGGGAAGAAACTGAAAGCTTATTTATTGATTTATTAATGCCAGTTCTGTATAGCTGACTTGTAGAGACTCTGGAAGGATCTTGAAATGAATCTTTAATAACAGCCCCAAATGCAGGATTTTGGAGCAGTTCCTTGGATCCAGGCCCAGCTAGCCAGTTGCTAAGCAGAGGCGCAGCTGGTTGGTGTTTGGATGACAGACCAGGATATCCCAGGAATGTAGGCCAGACTGGGAAAAAGAAAGGCTCAGAAGAGGACAATGGCAAACCATTTTCACTCTGTTGCCATAAGAGCCGTATGGATGGAGCCATGAAGTCACCAGGAGTTGGGCTCAGTTCCAAGAAGACCCTTTTAACTCAGATCAAGTATAGAGGAAAATAAACCTAAGTTCTGCGCACCGGAGAAGGCTCTAATGCTGGGAAAGGTGGAAGGAAAGAGAAGATGGGGATGACCAGCATCAAGGTGGAGGGACCCAGCTCCAGTGGTGATGGGGGCACCCTTGGAAGACCTGAAGGACCAGGTTAGGGACAGATCGTCATGGAGAAAATCTATCTATGTGGTCGCTGAGAGTTGACATTGATTTGATGGCAATATCTTCCCAACGGATTTGAAAGCTGATGTGATAATTTCTCCACAACATGTTAACCACAAGTCCTGGCATCTAGGAAGCAACACAACTATCATGGTTTTTTTCCCATTCCTTTACTGAAGAAGCAAACAGCAACTATTTCAAAATGCAAATCAGCCGAGAAAGCATGTGTTTATGAGACTGACGTGTTTACAATTGACATCCCACATTCAGGGGAAGAAGCTTCCAAATCTTATGGCACCTTAAAGACTAACAAATGTATTATGGGCTACTTAGGCTGTGGTCCAGAAAAGCTTGTGCCTGAATCCCTTTGTTTTCTCTTCTTCCAAAAAGTGAACACTTTAATCTGCATTGTCTTTGGTGACAGTGCAGAAGTGGTTACCTACGACCTTCTTCCTGAATATTACCTTTTTTTATCCCGCCTTTATTATTATTTTTTATAAATAACTCAAGGCGGCGAACATACCTAATACGCCTTCCTCCTATTTTCCCCACAACAACAACCCTGTGAGGAGAGTTGGGCTGAGAGAGGGACTGGCCCAAGGTCACGCAGCCAGCTTTCACGCCTAAGGCGGGACTAGAACTCTCAGTCTCCTGGTTTGCCATTGGCTCCTTCCTAGGGCTGAGAGACAGGGACTGGCCCAAGGTCACCCAGCCGGCTTTCGTGCCTAAGGCGGGACTAGAACTCTCAGCTCCTGCTTTGCCATTGGCTCCTTCCTAGGGCTGAGAGACAGGGACTGGCCCAAGGTCACCCAGCCGGCTTTCGTGCCTAAGGCGGGACTAGGACTCTCAGTCTCCTGGTTTGCCATTGGCTCCTTCCTAGGGCTGAGGGACAGGGACTGGCCCAAGGTCACCCAGCCGGCTTTCGTGCCTAAGACGGGACTAGAACTCTGTCTCCTGCTTTGCCATTGGCTCCTTCCTAGGGTTGAGAGACGGACTGGCCCAAGGTCACCCAGCCGGCTTTCCTGCCTCAGGCGGGACTAGAACTCTCAGTCTCCTGGTTTCTAGCCCAACACCTTAACCACTACTTCCCGGTCTAGTTTACAAGAGTAGGATTTCCTAACGAACTCCCATCCAAGCACTAACTGTGTCCAGCCGCTTAAGATCAGCCTGGTAACTCCATGTGGATGTCAATATTGTTTCTTGTCAATAAAACAGATGGAGTTTGACATACATTCTTCCTCCATATATCCTTTTGACTGGTGTCTGTGACATCACCCCTCTTGCGGTCACCCAGGATAAAAAGCCCAGTTACCTGCTTATCAACTCCAAGTGAAGTCATTGCCCTTCACAGGCCGGCTGGAAAATACTTCTTATTAATGAAAGTTTCATGGATTACTCTTCCAGCACTGAATTTTGTGCCAAGAAAAACTATATTTGGGCATGTCGGGGGCTCTATGTGGACATCACATCAAATCATGGTTTGAACACTTGTATTGACCCATGCCAGGGGGCGTGGTGGCTCAGCGGGTAAGACGCCAGGCTTGTCAATCAGAAGATCGCAAGTTCAGAGGTTCAAATCCCGAGTCCCGCGTGACGGAGTGAGCTCCCGCACTAGCTCCAGCTCTTGCCAACCCAGCAATTCGAAAGCATGCAAATGCAAGTAGTGCTCCATGTTGTCGTATACTGGCTCCAAGACTTCTGGTTTGCAGCTCTGGCTCATCTCTTCAATCCTGGGATAAGGAGGGATAAGTTACAGCCCCCCCAGGTGGGAAACTTTGATTTTTTTTTTCAACTCCCAAAGGCATGGATACTGTAAGACAAGAGTCGGAAATGGCGGCTCACGAGCCAGATCTGGCTCTTTGGCCCCTTGAGTCTGGCTCCACAGCTGAACTCACCCCCACCCCTTCCACGCAATTGGATCCCGCCCCCAAACTCCGCGGCTCTCCTGCCCTGCCCCACCCCCCACTTCCCAGCCACCCACAAAGCTTCCCCCGTGCCCCGACTCCTCCCGGAAACCACCTCCGGGGCCGCCGCTCGCCGACCCTCACCTGCCCGGCGGTGCGTAGACACAGGGCCGCGACCGGCGATGGAACGCCGCCGAAAGCCCCCCGCCCCGCCGCGCTCGACCAATGACAGCGCGCCACCTGCGCCCCAACGTTCGGCTCCGAACGCGGAGTATCTCCTGCCACTTCCGCTTCCCCGGAACACCGCTGCCTTAAAGGGGCCGTGCGCTTATTCCGCGCGCCGCCTCCGGGTCGCAGGTAGACGACGCCCAGCGAGGAGGTTCCGTGCGCGAAGGGCAGGAAGCCCAAGGCGTTGATCCAGACGGAGGAAAAATGATCAAGAGTTTCTTTCAGGGCTAGAAACCTGATAGGGGCTTTTTGCTGAAAGAAGAAAAGACCGAAAGGACGATTTGACGCCCCCAAACTCCGCGGCTCTCCCGCCCTGCCCCACCCCCACCCCGCGCAAAGTCCACGTCAGGTCGGGCTTAACCCCTCGCGTGCTGCGGGCAGTACGAGGGGCAGAGAGGGGAGAAACTTGGAAAAGGCATCGGAGGGCATACCTGGCACTCAGGAGCTCCGGCTGGGGTGCAGCGGGACAGGAGCTCCGCCCGCGCGCCTTCCCTGGCCGGTCCTCGCGGGCCAATCACGTGGAGGGCGCGCGGGCGGAGCTGCCTGCCTGGCACTCGGGCGCTCCGGCTGGGGTGCAGTGGGACGGGAGCTCCGCCCGCGCGCCTTCCCTGGCCGGTCCTCGCGGGCCAATCACGTGGAGGGCGCGCGGGCGGAGCTGCCTGCCTGGCACTCGGGCGCTCCGGCTGGGGTGCAGCGGGACGGGAGCATCGCCGGCGGCCCGCGAGGACCGGCCCGGGCTGAAGCGGAGGAGGAAGGTGGCAGCCGAGCAGCAGCGGGTGAGTCCCCTGGCGCTCCCCGTTCCTCCCCTGCCCCGGCTCTGCCCTGGCTCCTTGGTTCGGAACAGCCGGCGCCCTCTGAAGCTGGAGCCCCCGCAGCCCGCAGATCGGCGCTGGATCGCTTCCGGAAATAGCGGGGGGAGAAGGCCGGCCGCCTTCTGCAGGCAAGGAGGGAGGGGCGGGAAGCCGGTGGGGGGGGAAACTGCTACATGGGCCCTCCCACCCGCCCCAATAAGCCACGTGATTGGCTCCCGCCCGCAAACCCCGCCCCTTCCACGCGATTGGCCCCCGCCCGCAAACCCCGCCCCCTGGCTCTCGAGCATTTCAAAATGTGCACGAGCATGTCAAAATGGCTCCTGGCATAAAAAGTTTGCCGACCCCTGCTGTAAGAGAATGAATCCTACTTACCTTTGGATGAGAACTTTGGCATTCTGATATATTGGAAAAAAAGAGACAAGAGGAACATAAGTGGGGGGGAAATCAAGATTTTTTTAAAAAAAAAACTAGCATGAAAAAGGACGAAGAGGTCTAGATTCTACTACCATAAATGCTGAACTGGGTTCATATGACATCCTTCATTAGTGATTGGATTGACCCAATTTCTGGAGTCACATGATAAATGGGAACATAAATCAACAAGCTGGGTTCATTCAAACAGATAACCCCCATCTCCCAAAACTGAAGGGTAGCATTAAGCAATCTTAGCATATGAAGTAAAGATGCCCAGGAGATCTTTAATTGACTGAGTTTAAGGGTGTGGTGGCTCCGCAGGTAAGAGGCCAGGCTTGTCGATCGGAAGATTGCAAGTTCGGAGGTTCGAATCCCTAGCCCCGCGTGACGGAATGAGCTCCCGCACTAGCCCCAGCTCTTGCCAACCTAGCAATTCGAAAGCATGCAAATGCAAGTAGATTAATAGGTACCACTTTGGTGGGTAGGTAACAGCGTTCTGCACGCGTCATGCTGGCCACATAACCGTGGAAGCGTCTTCGGACAATGCTGGCTCTTCGGCTAACAAACGGAGATGAGCACTGGCCCCTAGAGTCGGACACGACTGCACAAATGTGCGGGGGGAACCTTTACCTTTACCTATTGACCCAAATGCCCCTTTCTCAGCATCAGGGGCATTTTAATGTTTTTTTCAGAAGAGGGCTAAAATTATGGGATGGAGTGAAAAAATCTCTGATGCTGTTCTGCTGAAGTGTCCTTGGCGGTGCAAACCGGCAGCCCCTGATTTTTACTCCACAGCCTCCCAAAACCTGAGGCTGCAAGATTGGCCACATTTTCACAACACAGGTGATCCGGTGAGCTTCAGTCCAGGTTGCTGGGCTCACCCCTGTGTGTTGGTAACACAACACACAAACACCAGCAATACACCCTCCCTCCTCCTCTTCCTCTTCTCTTCTCAAAATTCATGGGAACCTGTCAATTCCAGCTGTTTTTTTCCCCTGATAGAATGAAGGGTGTATCTGTATCTGCAGATGGAGCTGGGAAGCTGGGATGTTTTACGCACCCATTTTCCACCCATTTTCCCTCCTCACTAGCATGACGTGGGAGGAATAATAATAATTTAAAAAGATGGAAATGGAATGCCTAGAGCAGCTTTTTCTGCAGGGTTGCTCTAGGACTTTGCCTCCGTGTCTCTATTAGAGTCACATGACATAGCTGACTCAGATTAGTTTAGCCTGGGGTTAAAACTAGCTGCCTCTTTGCTCCTTATTAATTGCATTAGGCTCTTCTGTTCTAATGCTACCCTTGTCCAATTAAGGATGTCATGCAAACAGCCAAACAGTGTGCCATTGTTCCCAAGAAGCTTTGGGGAAAGGAAAATGAGCTAGACCCAGGTTAGGTTGCACAACTCATTTGCACAATTCAGGGAGCAAATGCATTTACACCACCTGCTAAATTTAATTAATGTAAATCTGGGTTAGACTTTTTTTGTGGCTTAGAGTGATTTGAGGGCCTTGAAAATGGGATAACTCAGACACCAGGATTAGCAGGTTGTGTGAATGCAACCCTTGGGAGTAACTCCATGCCATTGCACTGCTTCCAATTCTCACACACACACAACCGTATAATAGGAAGTTGACCTCTGTTTTGCTTTCAGCCTCAATTGCAACCTAAAATCTCCTCCAAATGCATAAAAACAGGTTCTGGAAGAAACATTACTCTGGATTTGTTACGTCTCAGAGTACGACATACTTCACCTCATGACCCAGTTTGCCCACTTCCGAGGTTCGCACAATACACTGAATCATCCACAAATTAAACAGGCTCGCTTGCACAATGCATTAAGCCCCTTTCAAACCCGAACGAAGGCTGCCCATGCTTAAAATACTGCATTAATGGAGCCGCCAAGGCTTTTCAGAGACCTGGTGAAGCCAGCGTTTAGACGCTGCCCCAGGAGAGTAATCAGACGGATAAGATCGGCTGAAGGGAAGAAGTCAAACAGCAGGTCGGTTTTTCTGACCTCTGGTGCTGCTGATAAGGAAAACCAGGTATTGGGAGGAAATGTAGATTTCCTTTTGTCAGATTGTGTCATTTCAAAGGAATCCCTCCATATCTTGTGGCTGTTTCTGCCTGCGCGGGAATATTCCTCCGGTCCGTTATTTCTGAGCATAAATCCATTTTCCAGCCGCAAACAGCTAGCAAGCAGGAGGATGCTAAGTCACCTTTCCCCTAGCAGTGCTAAAAATATGGCAGCTTTGCTCTTTGCTTGTAGAAGCTGCAAAAAGAAGCTGGGGGGGGGGCTGCTTTCCTTAGCGGCATCCAGGAAGCAGCTGAGGGACAGCCAGTTGGGGTGGACAGCTGGGGTACCTTTGCCCAGGGACTGCATTCGCGCGAGGTGCTTACTTCGCTTCCTGAATTAACCTCTGGGTCCATGCGACAGATTGGGCCCTAAACCGACCCAACTGCAAGGGTTCGCGTAAGCTAAGCCAGCCAAAGCTAACCAAGATGAATACTCCCCCAGGTTTGCAAACGCAGCTGCTAGATCTCCAGCAGCCCCTGCAAAGCATCCTGTGCCAACACAGCCCACGAAAACCCGGTGCCCCGGGGCAGCTTCTTTGCAAACCTCCTTCGCATCATGCATTTCTAGGCCTTTTTTTAGCAGCTGGAGCCTTATTCCGGGAGCCCTGTAGGAGCCAGTGATTCAGTCTAATGGATGCCACATTGAAACCCTGTCCTGCTCTTCCCTTTGCACTGCTTGGTTCTACGTTGCCGCTGTCGAGAGGGAAAATGAGGAACAGGCTGCAGGTTTTTCCCTGCAGCCGCTGCAGCTTTCAGGGAAATGCCGCTCACAATCTCTCAGAGGCTTCCCGCCTTCAGCAGACTTAATTTTTTTAACTTGGAAACGGCCTCTCCCCCTCTTAAGGAAGGCGGCGAGTTCTCCTTCCTTCCCTCCCTCTTCTCTTGCATCTTCAACCTCTGCATCACCGAGATGTGTTCGACGGGCGTATCGGTTTCCATCGCTATATTTCCATGCGGGAAAGCACGGCTGCTTTGAATGTTCCTGCGTTCTGTAGTCGCTGTGCTTCATTGCCTATTGCAATGGTTGAGGGTTTTCTTTGGTGCTTTCCGTCTGTTGATTTTGAGAGGTTTGCAACGTGAATTTTTAAAAACGCACTTGGAAAACGACCGCAACAACACTCTTGCATAGAAAGAGCTTCAGTGTTGGGAGAAGCTTTGCAAACCTAGGTTAAACGTTGGTCTTCTGGATTCCTTCCTTCTCCACCTCTTGGCCCATAAAGGAATCACTGTCTTTTCTGAAAATACAGGTAGTCCTCGACTTACGACCACAATTGGGACCAGAACATCTGTCGCTAAGCAAGGTGGTTGTTAAGTGAGTTGCACCCGATTTTACGGCCTTTTTTGCCACGGTCATTAAGCGAATCCAGCTTCCCTCATTGACTTTGCTTGTCAGAAGCCAGCTGGGAAGGTTGCAAATGGTGATAACGTGCCCCGGGGCACTGCAGCCGTCATAAATACATGCTGGTTGGCAAGTGCCTGGATTCTGATCACCTTGACTGAAGGGACACTGCAACGGTCATAAGTGCGAAGACTGGTCATAAGTCACTTTTTTCAGCACCGTTGTAACTTTGAGTGGTCGCTAAACAAATGGTCATAAGTCGAGGACTACCTGTAAGTGGACGTTTGTGTACCCTTTTTGCAATCTGCCACCTGCAAGTCCTTTCTGTTTGTGAGCTCGTAAATCAAAGAGAGTTAAGAGAGTTAAGGGGCCGGTCATGTTTGTTTCGCTGCTCCTCTTTGGGGGCAAAAACATTGGAGTGCCTTTGCAGTGCCAAAGAGGACCTGGAAGTGGTTTGCTTCTGGTTTGTGGAACGTATCGAGGGGCGGAAGAGCTCTGTTTTCCTTTCCATTTGGTGGCCGGAGTTAGGAAATGGGGGTTCGGTCAAAACTTAAGTGTGGTGGAAAATGCTGAGCTTTGCAAAAGAGAGGGAAAAAGAGCTACCGCTGTTTGTGGCGGGAGCCAAAATAAGCTGCAGAGCCAAGAAAACACAGAGGGCTGGAATAAATGTAGAAGGAGCTTTATCTTTTACCCGCTTTTAATGTTTCAATCGCAGGCATCCCCCCCCCCCCCCAAGAGGTTCAAACCCACTATGAAATCACCTTCCTGCCCTTTTCAGATGTTCTAAAGCAGGGCCGGGCAAGCCGCAGACTCCCGGGATTTTTAGAACCCCCCAACAATCCTCCCAGCAAACTTTGGCAGCAGGAAGGTCCAATTTAAAACAAAACCAAAATGGGTGCATTCGGTCTCTTTTCATGCCCCCCTGTTTAGGCATAGGGCCAGGCTGTCTGGGGAAGGGTCAAAAAAGTCAAGATGGCAGCTCTCTTGCTGCTGCTTTTGGCTTGGGAAGTGGTGGGTGTTTATGTGTTTAAAAATAGGGCCAAAAGTTTCAGCCGGTCCTCCTCTGCATCATTTCTTTCCACCCAATGGCCTCAGAAGACAGGGAAATATTTAAAATGAAAAGCCTTCCCCTAGTCTTAAGAGGTAAAGCAGGCATGAAATGCATTTTTGCTTTCAATATGTAAATGGCTTGACAACGCAGATATTGTCACCTGGGGAGAATGTAATTATCAAGATCTCAGCAGGCATAATTTAAATTTTTCCTCCTTTTTTTCAGCCCTGAGAATAATTCGTGCTCAGAAGCTGCTGTTTTCTTAGGTCAGCATTTTTCAACCTTGGCCACTTGAAGACGTGTGGACTTCAACTCCCAGGATTCCCCAGCCAGCATGGCTAGCTGGGGAATTCTGGGAGTTGAAGTCCACACGTCTTCAAGTGGCCAAGGTTGAGAAACCCTGCTTTAAAATTTGAATTTCTTCTAGAGAAGTTTTGGCAGCCTGGACTGAGCTGCTGGGCATGAGATAAACCAGCGGTACCCAACCTTTCTGGCACCAGGGACTGGTCATGGAAGACAATTCTTCCACGGACCTGGGGGGTGGGGTTTGCAGGCGGGAGCCAATCGCGTGGACCAGGGGGCGGGATATGCAGGCGGGAGCCAATCGCACGGACCGGAGGTGGGGTTTTCAGGCGGGAGCCAATTGCGCAGACCGGGGGGGGGGGTTTCGGAGACCGGCGTAGCGGCCCAGTTCCAAACAGGCCACGGACCGGTACCGGTCCGCGGCCTGGGGGTTGGGGACCCCTGAGATAAACTACTGGGAAACTCTCCCATCTTTGATCTTTTATGTCTGAACTTCTGCCTCTTGCATTAGAGTAGCCAGCCTCAAACACCTCAAAAAATATTGGCTTATCTACATGGGGGATGAGTCTTCTGTTGTAGTCTTGGTAGGTTGGACTGAACCTGGAGAACTGTATCCAGTTCTAGGCACCACGTTTTAAAAGCAACACTGAGAAGTTTGAAAAAAGAACTACAGGTAGTCCTCACTTAATGACCATTCGTTTAGTGAGGGTTCAGACTTACGACGGTGCTGAAAATAACAACTTACAACCGGTGCTCACACTTACGACCGTCACAGCGTCCCCATGGTCACATAATCATGATTTGGGTGCTTGGCTACCAGTTCACATTTATGACCATCATAGTGTCCTGTGGTCACGTGATCGCCATTTTCAACCTTCCCGGCCAGCTTCTGGCAAGCAAAATCAATGCGGAACCGCATGATTTGCTTAACGAGCACGTGGTTTGCTTATCGACCGCAGTGATTCCCTTAGTGACGGCTGCAAAAAAAGGTGGTAAAATTGGTTCGGATTCGCTTAGCAACCAAAATTCCGGTCTCAACTGTGGTCGTTAAGTGAGGACTACCTGTACCAGGTTGATAGGGAATCTGGAAACCAAGTCACTGGAGGAATAGTGAAGAAGCTTAGCATGTTTAGTTTACAAAAGTGAAGATTAAAGGAAGGTGGAGCATGATCTATAAATATCCAAAAGCTATTATATTCAGGAGAGGGTGGACCTAGTTTCAATGTTGTTTTAAAAAAATAACAATAGGCAGTGAAATTTCTAAAGGAACAGAGATTTCGCTTCTGTCTGTGCTCCTGCCCTCTGAAGATGCTGGCCACAGATGCTGGCGAAACGTTAGGAACCACAACTTCCAGAACACGGCCACACAGCCCGGAAGACCCACAACAGCCATCGGACTTTCCTTTTTTGGAAAAGAAACCACTGAGATCCACCAAAGCTTGAATGATAGAAAATTGGCTTTGAGTGAGTGATTTATTTCTTCATTCGATTTATATAGCCGCCCATCTCACCTGCATGACTCTGGGAGGCTCACAGAGTTAAAAATAACAAAAAACACGACACATAAACAGACAGCCAAGCAATAACAACAAGCACAATTAAAAACAAAGCAATTAAAACATGTTAAAAATTTCCCTCTCGGTTTGAAAAACCCTCGACTCGATGACCACTAAGGCTTTTTCTGACTCATACGTTATATGATTGTAGGAAATTAGGAATTGCCGTTCTTGATCCACGAGGGAGGAGTGCAGCACATTTGGAAAGGTTGCACAGAAGTATCTTGGAAATGGCCATGTGCATGTGCAGGACTAGGGGCGGCGCGGTGGCGCAACGGTTAAGACCGCTGACTGTCAAACGAAAGGACGGCAGGTCGAGACCCGGAAGCACCGTGTAACGGCGTGAGCTCTGTTCTCGCCCAGCTCCTGCCAACCTAGCAGTTCGAAAGCATGTAAAAATGCAAGTAGATAAATAGGTACCACTCCGGTGGGAAGGTAACAGCGTTCCGTGCGCCTCGGCGTTTAGTCCTGCTGGCCACATGACCACAGAAGCGTCTACGGACGACGCTGGCTCCCTCGGCCGAGAATCGGAAATGAGCGCCGCCCCCTAGAGCCGGATACGAGTGGAAGGGGAAACCTTACCTTACTTACGTGCAGGACTCTGTCATACGACCCACTCCTTGTGTGCATGTCCATTGCACCCACCTTGAGACATTGGAAAAGCCCTGTCCTAAGGTGGCTCTGCCCCACACATACATAAGAGATGTCTTCCCGTGATGTATTCACCCATGGTTTACAGAACCATGGTTGACCCAACTCAGCTGTCTTGGTTTGCATGGCAGGCAGAATCTTTAAACCAGCTATAGAGCCTTGCATCATATCACACATTGGGCTAAAGTGGGCTTGCCTGGCTCATAATTCAGAGTCCTGTGCAAAATTAATTTTTTGAGAGACCCAGTGTGAATTTTTATTTTTTTAATTTATATTTCTTCTATCCTGCCTTTATTATTTTTATAAATAACTCAAGGCGACAAACATACCTAGTACTCCCTCCTCCTATTTTCCCCACAACAACCACCCTGTGAGGTGAGTTGGGCTGAGAGAGAGTGACTGGCCCAAGGTCACCCAGCCAGCTTTCATGCCTAAGGTGGGACTAGAACTCTCAGTCTCCTGGTTTGCCATTGGCTCCTTCCTAGGGCTGAGAGAGAGGGACTGGCCCAAGGTCACCCAGCCGGCTTTCGTGCCTAAGGCGGGACTAGAACTCTCAGCCTCCTGGTTTGCCATTGGCTCCTTCCTAGGGCTGAGAGACAGGGACTGGCCCAAGGTCACCCAGCCGGCTTTCACGCCTAAGGCGGGACTAGAACTCTCAGTCGCCTGGTTTGCCATTGGCTCCTTCCTAGGGCTGAGAGACAGGGACTGGCCCAAGGTCACCCAGCCGGCTTTCGTGCCTAAGGCGGGACTAGAACTCTCAGTCGCCTGGTTTCTAGCCTGTTGCCTTAACCACTAGACCAGAGCTTTCCAAACTGTGTGTCACGACACAAAAGTGTGTCGCCACACACAGTCTGGTGTGTCGCCACACAACCCGGAAGTGCTGATCATCATCAGCACTTCCGGGTTTTCCCGCGGCGACACACCAACGGCGGTTGGTGTGTCACCGCGGGAAAACTTTGGAAAGCCCTGCACTAGACCAATTTGTCACGTGAAGACTGTAAACTTGGATTTTATACAGTACCTCTGAGGATAGCATCAAGCTCGAAAACAATCACAGGATGAATCGCGATGATGAGGCGGACAGAGAATGTGCCTGCAAGGTTTTTCCATATATATTTACATTAAATCAGTTGGTGAACTAACTGCTTGGAAGAATGGCAAATCCTCAAGCAATGTGCTTGAAGAACAGCAATTAATCCATTTTAAGCTTTTTTTAAAGGATTGGTGTGCTTCCCAACCACGAAGCACTCCAGCGTCTCCCATGGGCCCGTGGACCAGGTTGCACAGGGCAGGAACAGAGGCTCCAGTCCAACCGCAAGCCAGAGTCAGCCAGTCTGCGGAAGTTGAGACCTGCATCGGGCGCAGCTGGTTTGGCCCTCACGGCTCCTGGGCTGGCTGGTGTTGAAGAAAGCTTCAACTCACTGGCAGGCTTGGTTGGGTTTTCAAGCTGGAATGGATAGGACAGAGCTTTCCAAACTGTGTGTCGGGACACATTAGTGTGTCGCCTGCAGTGTCTGGGTGTGTCACGGCTGCTGCTGCCTCTGAGCCCTGCCAGGATTCCGCGCAGGTCCTAGTGCCTGCCTTGAGCCTTGCTGCCTCCAAACCTGCCCTGCCAGGATTCCGCGCAGGTCCTAGTGCCTGCCTTGTGCCCTGCTGTAAGAGTGTGTCAAGGAATGATGCATGTCTAAAAAGTGTGTCACCAACATGAAAAGTTTGGAAAGCTCTGGGATAGGAAGAGGCGCCCTCTTGCCCTTCGCCCTGCGCAGCTAAACGCTTTCGGTGGGACCAGGCTGCAGGGCCATTTTGCAAATTTGATCTTGTCTCCTTAAGGAATGTAAAAAACAAACAAACAAGAATAAATTTTGAGGTGATTGTGCACAAGGAAAGAAAATGGTGTGTTTCCCTCCACTCTTTTTACGAGTCTTTTCACTATAGATTCGGGGAATTTGCACAGGATGGGGCAGAGCCGGTTGGAGAGACTGCCGGCTGCCCTTTTCGGGGGTGTGAGGCTCTGGGAATCCCCACTTGACACGGAGTTAAGAGGGCCCAAGAGGGGGAAGTGGCTGGCAGGTTTAGCGGCCTGGCCCTTTGGCGAATGGAGCGGTTTTCCAGGAATTTGCATTTGCCCCCTTTGTCTCCCTTGGGGATTAATCAAGGAGAGGTTGGGAAAGGGGGATGATCACACAGGAGCACAATGGGAAAGAGAGCAGAGCAGGGGGTTTCCACAGCCAGCAGAAGCTTAATCCTTCTTTTAATTATAGGCTGGAATAGGTAGTTTCCTAGAAGTTGAGGGCACGGGAAAGGAGCAAAGGACAGACTGGCATTTGTGCAAAACCAAGGGAGGGAATCGAGCGAGCGACTGTGCAGAACAGGGAAGGAAGAAATGCAAAGCCGCAAATGGTGCCATGCACCCCAACGTTGGCGCGCTGGATGCTAGCAGCCCCCAATTTTTCCTTTCTTACACTCCATCGCAAGACTGCCCATCAGTCAGTATTTCAGTGAACCAACCGATCATGGTTATGCTTGTCTTGGTGGCTAAGCTAAGCTTGGTTAGTTTTAACCTAGTTCTTTTGCTTTCTGTGTGGCTTCGTGTGTTATGCAAACAAATTAGTGTAGGGTTCGATGTATTGTGCAAACCCAGAAAATAAATTAATTCAGAAACCCGTAGGGTTGGGGGGTGTTTTGGCTAAGGCTTGGAAGCAGCGGCTGGGAGCGCTTGGGAGTTCAAACAGCGCACCGCACCTGCCTTATGAAAGCAGCGAAGTCTTTTTCCAAGCTGCTGGAGCTGCAGCAAGGAAGCTTCCACTGCCACAGAGAGATCTCCGAAACAGACCCAGCTGCTTTCATGAGTCACAAACCAGTGCGGCATATGTGCACTGCCGTGCGTCTGGATGCACCTCTTCCACGCCCAATCTAAAGCACTGCATGGCCCTAGGAACCAGGTGAAATGTGATGTGTGAATGCAACTGAAATGTCATTGCTTATAAAGCCACATTCTGCAGATGGCAAAGAGGGCGGTGTGTCAAATAACCCTCTGGATCTACCCTTAATCCACCAGCTTGGCAGGAGGAAGTGTCCTGAACGACAGTTTTAGAAATGCATTAAATAATGAAAATAATTATTTTACTTTAATGCTTTTCATACTTCTCTTTTTAAAATAACTTTATGTTTTATGTTTTATTGATTTTATTGTAATTTCTTTGATTGCTGTGAGCCACCCAGAGTTGTTGAGAGTCGGGCGGCATAAATGTTTAATAAATTATTATTATTATTATTATTATTAAAATAATAATTATTACTTTTAATACAACTTGGTTCCACCCATGGCTTTGGCCCAGAGAATGGCCATTCCTCTCATGTCTTGCTCTGTTGCCAATTAGATATTTTTGAAACCAATTTTTGAAACCAATGGGGGCATGATGGTTCAGTGGTTAAGACGCCAGGCTTGTCGATCGGAAGGTCGGCGGTTCGAGACCCGAGCGCTGCGTGACGGAGTGAGCTCCCACACTCGCCCCAGCTCTTGCCAACCTAGCAATTCGAAAGCATGCAAATGCAAGTAGATGAATAGGTACCACTTCAGTGGGTAGGTAACAGCGTTCCGTGTGCGTCATGCTGGCCACATGACCACGGAAGCCTCTTCGGACAGCGCTGGCTCTTCGGCTAACAAACGGAGATGAGCACCGCCCCCTAGAGTCAGACGACTGTGCAGGGGAAACCTTTACCTTATTTTTGAAACCAGAAGCTGGTGTCTCTGGTTTTACTGCTTTCTGCAGTGAGAGACATAGCCTGTTGGGGAACCTGGAAACAGGCCAGCTTCAAGTACCCATGTTGGCTCCTGTAATGGTCTGTGGGAATGACCTTGGGAGACAGGAGGAAGAGCCTCAGATTGGACAACCGTCATGCAAAAGATATCTCAGCCCACAGAAGGAAAAGGGAAGTGGGAAGCATGTCACGCATCCCCTTTTCCTTCTGAGGGCTGAGATATCTCATATAGCTTGGTTGTTTGCTTGCCAATGTTTCATTACCCTTCATTACATTCATAAATGATGTTTTCTAGTGGGTAATGAAACCTCTGCAAGCCAACAACCAAGCTCAGAGAGCACCAAGGAATCCACATGTATCACTCCTTTTATTTATTTCTATTTATTTACTTAGAAAATTTATATGGCCACCCATCTGAAATAAATAATTCTTGGAGGCTGATAATCCATTCCAAAGAAAAAATAACATGATAAAACCCCTATTAATGAAACAAAACAAATGCAGTTAAAAATACAGTAATCGTAATGCAGTTGCGGAGGCATCGCATGAGTAACTCTCAACACAAAAATATGCACATATGTTGGGCTGCTCTAACCTCCTGGCCCCAATGCCTGGGGGAAGAGCCAGGTCTTCATAGCCATCTGGAAGGCCAAGAGGGTTGGGGCCATCCAAATTGTTGGGAGGGGGAGATTGTGCTATCATCATCTTCCATCAACACCTTTTATCTCCACCAAATACTTTTAATTCAGTGCGAGTGAGTCCTGCTTATGTGATCTGAGATACATTAATTACCACAAACTTTATTCTACACTGAAGAAAATACACTATATTCATGCCTAGAGATCATCAGTACCATATCAGTGATATCCCATTTTGGGGGGAGAGTAGAATCATGTCTCAAATGAAGTCTTCCCTGATGTTCTGTTTGCAAAGGAACTTCTCCCCAATCCCATCTCTTCCCTACGTTTCCTTCCAAACTGTGCTGGGTTCAGATGCCACTCTTCTATTAGTTAAACCGTGGTTAAGCAAGCCACAGTTTATTGAACAAACCATATTTGGGGAACATGGTGCCCATTCAGATCTATACTTGCTGCAACCACAGAAAGTTAATTTCTCCCATCTAGTAAAGTGATGTGTGAGAAATTCTGAACCAGCTTCTCTAACAGGAGCGTTGAAAACCAATTAAAATGTTGAATTGAAGACTTTTTTTCACCCTTGCACAGCTGCAGAACTCCTGTTTACATAGAGCACAAGAGACCTGCTAAATCGAGATGGTAGGTTTATTACTGTGAATGCAGAGATGAAATGTATTTTTCATTGGGTTTTGATAGTCCAGATAGGTCGTATCTATCTATTCATTTATATTTTTCTCCCCCACTTTAATAAGGTCTGCTTTCATATGATAGATTTCACAGTGGCTTCTGCAAAGGGTTTTTATGGCCTGAGAGGCAGTAGTTAGCTCACAAAAACTAATAGTTTTTCTGAATGCATTTATTCTGAGCCTCTTGTAAAGAGGCTTCCTTTCTGACCCGCATTACAGAAGCCAACCATGGTGAATCTTGATAGTCTCAAAGTCATCTCAGTGGAACTGATTGATCTAAGGATGGGTGATCCCCCCTAAACGATTTTTGAAAAACTCAGTTGCATTTCTGATAGAGCTTTGAAGACCTACAAGATGTTGAATTCTGGCCCTCAGAAAAGTCTTGTGGTCCCTGGGAAGAAGATTGGCATGATCAAATGCTTCCAAACTTGCATCTCCATGGAGAACCCATCCTTATCTGGGTCACTGGATCAAGGAACATCATCTTATCCAGTTGGTGAAAAACCATCAGTCCAGCCTCCTGTGGCAGGGACTCCCATAGTTTAGGTTCAGCTGGTGGGTCATCCGTGCAGAAAACAGAGCTAGGGTACCAGTGCAGGTTTCCTACTCTTCAATGGATTGCTTTCCACTCCAGTTGAATTCTGTTCTGCTTGCCCCTTCATGCTTAAAAATCAGGGCTTCATTCAAGCGAAGAGATCACAGATCCTCATAGGCTGTGTAATTATACTCTTGGGATCCAACGGAAGTCTGGACTGGAAACAGTTACTCCATGGAACCAGTCTCTCTGAGCTCTAATTTGTAAAATTTATTAGAAAGAAAGTTAAAGTTGCAAAACAAGACTTCCAGCTGTTCAAACAAGGCACCTACAGTATATACAGTATATAGCCAATTTATGGCGGCAAAACCCTTGTCCGTTTTCTTGCGGGATGGAAACTTGACACTTAAGATGAGACAGTCTGCATCCGTTGATTATTTTGGCATCTACTACTAGATTTCATTTTAGGGGCGTGGTGGCTCAGCGGGTAAGACGCCAGGCTTGTCGATCGGAAGATCGCAAATTCGGAGGTTCGAATCCCTAGCCCCGCATGACGGAGTGAGCTCCCGCACTCGCCCCAGCTCTTGCCAACCTAGCAATTCAAAAGCATGCAAATGCAAGTAGATGAATAGGTACCACTTCGGTGGGTAGGTAACAGCGTTCCGCGTGCGTCATGCGGCCACATGACCGTGGAAGCGTCTTCGGACAATGCTGGCTCTTTGGCTAACAAACGGAGATGAGCACCGGCCCCTAGAGTTGGACACGACTGCACAAATGTGCGGGGGGAACCTTTACCTTTACTAGACTTCATAGCAGTGTGAGAACAACATACTGTTGACTTTGGGGGGGGGGGATCAATTCAGACCTTACCCTCTCTCCACTGAGGAGTTGAACCATTAGCAAGTTAAGGGGTAGGCTCATAATCCACTGGAGAGGCCATGCTGAACCTGCAAAAAAAAAATCTGTGTTCTGTCCCAAACTTTTCCAGAAAAAATGGGAATCAGGCAAAAAAGTCAGGAGAAGACGGGAAATATCTCTGGAAGTTGCAATCATCCAACTAGATCATCCTTTCCCTAGTTGGCTTCCTTCAAACACCTTGGGACTACAAATCCCAGAAAGCTGGGTTAGGTCAATGCTCAGCCTCCACGTAATGCAACTCTCAGGCAGTTTTTGCAGGACCCATTAAACATGGTTGAGTACTTTGGGCTCAGTGTGTTGGGGGATTTGGTATCATCTCATGCCAGTATGTAAGTTATTTGTGCATTGCAAGTTAAGTGAACGCAGTCAGTGTGATTTGTTGACTTGGGTTTAGAGTTCAGATTGTTGTGTGAATGCCGCCAGCAGGAAATGATCCTTTGGTGCAGGAGAAAGTCAGATAAACAGATGCTCCTTTGTGGGTTCCAGTTCCCCAGCTGTGTATTCAGCTGCCCTAGGCAGACCCACTGCTGCATCATTAAAGTCTGTGGAACAGTGATCCAGATTTATTTGAAGAGAGAGACCCAGCGCAGCCAAAAACTGGCATAAATCTAGCACATTGGGGTGAATAATTTGTCAGCATCTGGCACAAAAGTCGGCCATTGAGCCTATCTCTAAACCGCCAGTAGGGCTGAGCGCCTGGCCATCTCTGGGCTCTGGATTTAATTGCTCAGAAGTGAGTAAATCCCCCCCCCCCCCGCCGCCCTGTGACATTTGAGGCTTTGTTGGATTGTCCGAAACAAAAGGAGGAAGTGTGTGTGCTGCAAAAAAAGAAGAAGCTGAAATCTGACATCGGGTTACAGACCAGGCTGAGAAAAGCTGCAAATGGAAAGTTTGGGTGGTGAGATTTCTTTCATCTTTAGGTCTGCAGCAAAAGACCTGTCTATGTTGTGTTATCGCAGAGCTTTCCAAACTGTGTGTCGGGACACGTTAGTGTGTCGGCTGCAGTGTCTGGGTGTGTCCCGGCTGCTGCGGCCTCCAAGCCCTGCCAGGATTCCGCGCAGGTCCTAGTGCCTGCCTTGTGCCCTGCTGCCTCCAAACCTGCTGTGATTCCGCGCAGGTCCTAGTGCCTACCTTGTGCCCTGCTGTAAGAGTGTGTCGCGAAATGATGCATGTCTAAAAAGTGTGTCACCAACATGAAAAGTTTGGAAAGCTCTGTGTTATCGAGTGCACAGAGGGGTTTCCGTTTCAGACATTCCTCCTGTCTCCCTCTAAAACGGGCGGGCATCTTTGCCCAGATTCTGTCCTTCTAGGTGATCTTTCAGGGCCCCCAAACTGAGCGGTGCAAGCAAACAGTGGGTGGATCCGAGCAAAAAAGGGTGGGGACACCCATTGGCTTTCTGGGTGGGCAACACTTAACCTGGTTACTGAATGAACTTGTAATAATAATAATAATAATAATAATAATAATAATAATATACTAAATTTATATGCCACCCGACTCCCATCAACTCTCGGCGGTTTACAATTGTTAAAACATTTAAAAAACAGAGAACAATACAGAAAACACAAAGACACAAAAAGACGAAGGGACAGCGATGGCAGAGGGGAACAGAAGGCGGGGCATCACTCGTCCTCTCAGAAGGCCTGGGCGAAGAGCCAGGTCTTTAAGGCCCTTCGAAATCCCAGTAGGGTGGGGGCCGTTCGAATTTCAGGGGGAACCTCATTCCAGAGGGCAGGCGCTGCTACAGAAAAGGCACACTTCTAGGGTCCCAATAGGTGGCATTGTTTAATCAAAGGTATGCTGGTCGATGACTGTAATAAAGGTTTGATTTGATTTGATTTGATTTGATTTGATTTGATTTGATTTGATTTGATTTGATTTGATTTGATTTGATTTGATTTATCAAAGGCATAGAGGTGTTTGGAAATTAAGATGAGGGCTGCAGGTTCCAACTTCCTGCAGACCGGTGTCTTCTGGATGTGCTGTACTACAAGTCCCATAGTCCCGAAGGCCATGGTGGTGGGAATTGGCGACCCTGTTGGGCAACTGCTCTGAAGTGGGCTACTTTGGAAATGCCTGGTTCGTGCAGATGGGTGCAATGTTATTCGGACCTGCCAGATGTGGGCTGCAGTGCTCCAAATGACCACCAGAGGGCTACATGCTTAATGGTTACCATTTAATGAGCCCCATATTATTCATTTGCTGCACTGAGAGCTGTGTAGCACAGTGGTTAGAGGGCTGGATTAGGACCAAGAAGAACCTGGAAGCTGCCCAGGACACTTACAAAGCCTTATCTGAAATCTACCACACAGGGATGTCATGAGGATCAATGGGGTCCACCTGTGTGCCCCCAAACCAGTGTCATTATAGAATTGAGCAGCCATATCAATTTAATTAATTAATTAATTAATTAAAATAAACAAGCCAACCATAGGTGCAGCCCAAGGAGCATTTCCAAAAGTGGCTATGACCTGGCCTCTTCATAGGCGAGAGTGACCACATGATCTGGGTGCAATTAATGGCATTAAACGGGCATTACATTCAATCAGAGCTGGTATCTTCCTGCCCTGCATGTTGGTCCCGCTCCTTTCCTGCTGTTTGCTCAAAAGCTCAGTGCAGCCGTTGATCCTAAAAAAAAATTAATGTGCTGTAAGGTGGCATAAAAACATTTTTGGGGTTGGTATATTGTGGCCTGCATCGTGTGGTGAGCGACCAGTTCCTAGAACCTGAGTACTAAGTTTGGACCTTCTGTGCTCCACAGTGGCTGCTACTCGCTTTGGCTTCTGCCCGAATCTTCTGGAGCACACCGTGTCGGCCGAGAATCTCAGCTACCGCCTGCAGAGGAATTCGGGCAGCAATCTCACCTGGCATGATGGGCGAAGCCAGAGGACGGCCGGGGGCAGGCCCGTCAAGCTCCTTCAGCAGCCGGGGACCGAGAGCACCCAGGTAGGGCCATGCTGGGCACCTCCCCAAAAGCAAACGAACGAAGAAACAGCAGCTGGGTACCCCTGTTGTCAGCCCCACAAGGTAGACCAGACCAGGAAATCAACTCCACAGGAAGTTAAAACCACTTTTATTGAGATGGGCTGTAATAACAGAATCTTGCAAATCTGATTGTGCTGGACCTCCTTCCCCTTCTTATACTCCAGTGAATCAGGGAGGTGTCTGCCTGATGCTCTTCTGGATGTTACCTTGTTGCTCTGGACTTAAAAAACGTTTCAGCCCCTTTTGCCTAGTAACAGTTGCTGCATATCTCCATCAAGGTCATCTTCCTGACTCTCTACATCTGTCCAGGGTTTCTTAACCACAGTTAGTCGAATTAGCCTCAGTTGCCTGGGTTCACGCCACCCACTAAGCCATAAGTCAAGGTTTATGGACCAGAAGAGCTGGAATCCACACCCTGGGCTCAATCAGAACCAAGGAGAACGACATTGGCTGGATTTCACTTGGATGCCTCTAAGCTAGTGTTTCTCGACCGTGGCAATTTTAAGATGGGTGGACTTCAACTCCCCATCTGGCTGGGGAATTCTGGGAGCTGAAGTCCACCCATCTTAAAGTGGCCAAGATTGAGAAACACTGCTCTAAGCCCTGCAAAGTGAACCCCACTAAATCTCAGCAGATCGCTGCTGGCAGTCGGGTTCAGCAGTAGAGCATGTGCATGTTTGCATACGTGGTGCATATGCCCATCGACATATTTTCCCAGGGAGGTCACCGTTTCTGATGGACCACTGTGTGATTGCATGCTACTGCCGTAGGGCAAGCCGGCACAATGTGCAGAGGAGAGAGGGCCACATGGATCACTTAGAAATAATCCCAAGTTGCAAAGGAGTAGGTAATGCGCCGATCGGCTGTTTGGGACTAGCGGAGCAGTGGCAGCGATGGAGCTGGTGGCGCCGGTGAGGCCTGGAGATGTTGGAAGCACCGGCTTTCGTGGCAGCAATCTGAATTTGAGTTTTTCAAAAAACGCCAGTGGGCTGCACACGTCTGCTTGGCAGGCCACATGTTGCCCTGGGCTGTATGTTCGTGGGGGATGATCTCCGTGCGAACCGCACTTGACTTCCTACCTAGATCTGAGTAAAAGGTAAAGGTCCCCCCCCCCCCCCCGCACATTTGTGCAGTCGTGTCCGACTCTAGGGGGCGGTGCTCATCTCCGTTTGTTAGCCGAAGAGCCGGCGTTGTCCGAAGACGCTTCCGCGGTCATGTGGCCGGCATGACGCGTGCGGATCTGAGTAGGCCTGTGTAATAACTTTGTCATATTGACCCCAACATTTAAGCCACAGCACCTGCTATGAGCTGCAATGATGGGAAAAAATGAAACTTGCATTGCAATAACGCCACGCAAAACCAGACATTCGTATTTGCATGCCAAGGTCCGATGCAAGGATTTAAATCACAAGGTTTGTACCCCGGTGTGCAGTTCATCATTTTCCCCACAGGTGCCTGGAAATCAGCACATTTGGCTCTTCTTTGGAACAGTTTTTCACATTTCAGTCCTTTCACAGACATCGAGGCAGCCTGGCTTGTGGCTGCAGCCAAAAGAGAAAACTGACTGCTTTCAGCTCGGGCGGGCGGGGGTGAAAGTGCTTCCTTTTAATAGGCTAGCCCAGTGTTCCTCAACCTTGTCACCTTTAAGATGTGTGGACTTCAACTCCCAGAATTCCCCAGCCAGCATCTTAAATTGCCATGGTTGAGAAACACTGGTCTACAGTATGCAAAAACCCAGCTCCTTTGAGAAGTCTATAATCTTGGGGAAAGTGGAAGGAAAGAGAAGAAGAGGACGACCAGCAGCAAAGTACAATTCTCCTGCCGTCTCCTTTACAGCCCAAGAAACTTGGGAGGGTCCCTTCTGAGCCTCTTGCCCCACCCACTATCCAGCTGCGGACTATGCTGCCTCTTATCTGATTGTTCCCAAGCAGCGTCTCTTGGCCCCGTCTCCCAAGGCCTTTCCCACATGCCATTACATCTGCAGATACCCAAGCCTTTGGGGAATGCCTTCAAGCAGAAGCTAGGTTGGCATTCTGGCAATGCTTTAAGCTGGGTCCCTGCCCAGAGTTGGCTCCTTCCAAGTCCATGAAGTGGGTTGCACACAACCCACTTAACCTATTTCTGAATTAACTCCTGTTCTGGGTTCTCACAATATATCGAACCATAAACCAAGTAATTGGGCTGGGCTTGTGTAACACACTAAGCCACAAAAAAACACCAAAGGTTAAGGCTTACACAGTTTAGTGTGTTGTGTGAATGTGGCTGCTTGACCTTTAATTGACCAAGTGTTGTTTTTAGGATTGACTTGTTCTTCTGTTTGGTTTTAGGTTGTGTTTTTAGATTTCTGTACATCTCCTTGAGTTGTTTCACAACGAGGCAGCTTCTAAATCGAATAAGAGAACAATCCCCATGCATCGGCTTTAGTTGTGTGTGAAGAATATTTGGGCATAGGCTCATAGGCAGAAGGACAGTAGCAATTTCCCCCATCCAGATGTCTTGAGATCGCAGTGCAAGGGAACGTCAGCACACTGGAAGAGAAACGCTTGCATTGCCTTCCTTTCCTCGTTGGGCTTTAAAAGAAATGAGCAAGACAGTGCAAGAGAGTTTGTTCCATGTGCTTTTTCTATTTAACAGATTGGAAATGTGCCAAGCCATCCAAAGGCGCATGAAGCCAGGCCTGCTGGAACAAGTGACGCAGCTGGCAACAGACTTCCCCCAACCCAGCGAGAGTGGAATTGATCCTGCAGGCCAAGGCAGCAAGTCAGCCCCGGCAAATACTTGCAATCCTCTGCTTTGTGGCCATCTGCCAGGAGCCAGCCTATGAACGATTCAGCCTTCCCTGCAGATCTTGAACTTCCTTTTGGACCACTTACTGCTCTTTCTTAACTAGCTGTGCTTAATTAGCCCGTGCTCACACACGCAGGGCAGGCAAGGCAGTTGCAGTGTGGCGGTGGACAATTTTAAGCCCCGTTGGCCTTCTGAATGCCACCTCGTTCCTCTGGGCATTGCAGTTCCAACTATGGCTTTGCTCCTTGGCTTAAATAGTCACAACAATTTGCATTTAATTCGAGGAAAGAGAATTTGCTTCCCAAAAGCTGTTCAGAGGAGGAGGGAACGTTGGTGAAATTCTAAAGACAGGACTGTGGAGTCTTTGTCCTCCTTTAATAATACGGTTGCCCGAGAGGCTGGCTTTTTCCATTAAATCCAAAGACATTGGTGGCCTTCAGAAATCACTGGAGAATGTCTTCTCTTTGAGAACTTCAGAGAAATTATGCAGCCAATTTCTCTTTGCACAAATTTGGAGGAGAATTCCGAAAGTCATTTGGGCTCGCTCAACTTTTTTAGTAAACCGAAAGTGTCACCACTGTGTTAATTAGAGGCATCAGATCCGATTCAAATTGCCAATTCAGTTTGGAATATCAAAGCAGTTTAATTTGAGCTGTCAATTTGGATCTCTGAATTGGATCACCGAGTCAAGTTCGATCTGACTTGGATACTCAATTCAGTCCAGAAAAAGGCCTTCAAATCAGTTTGAAAGCAGCGTGTTCAGTTTGACAATTTTATTTTAGATTTCTTTTATCCCACTTTTATTATTTTTATAAATAAGGCGGCGAACATACCTAGTACTCCTTCCTTCTCCTATTTTCCCCGCAACAACAACCCTGTGAGCTGAGTTGGGCTGAGAGAGAGTGATTTGATTTGAAACATGAGTCTGATTTAAAAAGTCTATTTATAAAGTCAATTACAGGAAGTCCTCACTTTCCAACCACAATTGGGACCAACAACTCTGTTGCTAGCAATGCAGTCATAAAGTGAAATGTCATGTGACTGTGCCTGACTTACGATGTCAGATCGTCAGTTCTGGCTGCAGTCATTAAGCGAATCACAGCATGTCATTATGTGCAACGTCACATGACCATAATTTGCAACTTCCTGCCAGCTTCCCCATTGACTTTTCTTGTGGGAAATCGTCAGGGAAAGTCACAAATGGCAATCACGTGACCGCGGGATGCTGCGACGGCCAGAAATGCGCGCCTATTGCCAAGTGCCCAAATCGCGATCATGTGACTGCGGAGGCGCTGCAACAGCCAAGGGAAAGTTTCTTTAAAGAGTTGTCAGTGGGGAATCGGTGCCGCTGTGCTATTTCCTGGCTAACTCTCAGGAGGAGGAGGAGGAGGAGGAGGAGGAGGAGGAGGAGGAGGAGGAGGAGGAGGAGGAGGAGTTGTTGTTCAGAACAAGTGGTGACAAAAAGTAGAGTTTCATGAAGATGGGAAGCTAAGCTTTGGATGCATTTATTCACCACAGTTTGTAAGCCAGCAGATCACAGAGGTCTTTTTTTTAATTGATTATGTGCCATCAAGTCGTTTTCGATTCCTAGCAGCCACATAAATAGATTTTCTCCAAGACGATCTGTCCCCAACTTGGTCCTTCAGGTCTTCCAACGGTGCCCCCGTTGCTGCTGTAACTGAGTCCCTCCACCTTGTTGCTGGTCATCCTCTTCTTCTCTTTCCTTCCACCGTTCCCAGCATCACAGCCTTCTCCAGACAGTTGGGTCTTCACCTAATGTGTCCAAAGTAGGATAATTTGAGCCTGGTCATTTTTGCCTAGTGAGACCTCTGGGCGGATTTGTTCGATGATCCATCGGTTTATCTTCTCGGCTGTCCACGGTATTCTCAGGAGTCTTCTCCAACACGGAAGTTCAAAGGCATCAATACTATTCCTATCCTGGTTCTTTAAACTCCAACTTTCGCTTCCATAGAGTGTCACAGTGAATATCATGGCTTGCACAATTCTGATCTTTGTATAGATCAGAATTGTATAACTTTGTATATCTTTAAATATCTTGCAGTGTTTAAAACATAAAAATATAGTATCTATACTAAGATCAGGACAAAAAAAACCTATCTACATCACTACAGTCAACCACCACCATTCCCAAAGTCCTGTGAAAAGGCATTGCTTTCACTCCCTTTGGAAAGGGCAGAGGCCATCATCCTGACATTGGGTTGGGGGCAGAGTATTCCACAGTGAGGGGGCTGCTCCTGAGAAGGCCATGTGATTTTATGATGCCGATATGCTCAAAAAGAGGGAGACATTTAAAGGACAAAAGCAGCGTGTGAAGCAGCATACAGATGGGGGGAAGCAAGGAGGGAACGCTATGGAGAAGTACAGTGAATGGCATTGGTGCAAATGAGATCTACAGGTAGGCCTCATTTAGTGACTGCCTCATTTAGTGACCGTTTGCACTTATGACGATGATGAAAAAGTCACTTTGCGACCAGTGTTCGTATTGATGACCTTCGCAGGTCTGTAAAGCAGAGGATAGCTGAAGTAAAATCAGAAGCACAGTCGTGGTTCCACCTAGCGACTGCTTCACTTAACAACCGAGTTGCCAATTGCATGCTGGCTAGGGAATTCTGGGAGTTGAAGTCCACACATCTTAAAGTTGCAAAGACTGAGAAACCCTGCTCTATTCAGAGGCCAAACGGGCTGTTAGCTTTACAAACTACACCATGCTGTCCCCAGACCTGTGGAAAATGGGGACCTTTTGATGTCAGGAAGGAATCGGTGACATCAGTCCTTTGTGGTTTTTGACTGCAAGAAGATCAAACCAGTCCATACTCCAGGAAATCAAGCCAGACTGCTCACTTAAGGGAATGATATTAAAGGCAAAACTGAAGTACTTTGGCCACCTAATGAGAAGACAGGATACCCTGGAGAAGAAGCTGATGCTAGGGAAAGTGGAAGGCAAAAGGAAGAGGGGCCGACCAAGGGCAAGATGGATGGATGATATTCTGGAGGTGACGGACTCGACCTTGGGGGAGCTGGGGGTGGTGATGGCCAACAGGAAGCTCTGGCGTGGGCTGGTCCCTGAAGTCACGAAGAGTCGGAAGCGACTGAACAAATAAACAACAACATTTATCTGAAATTACGCTCTGTTGTAGCCCATGATTCCAAACAGTCGCTCGGCTTTTATTCCAGCAACACCAACTGCGCAGCTGAATCACGGTGGAGATGTTGACCCTGTTCTTGTGGGTTGGCGCTTTGACAATTGTGTCCAGCACATTCCTTCCTTCCTTGTTTTGAAACCACTTGGAATGTTTAGTTTAATCAATGTGGGCTCCTGACAAAAAAAAAACAAAAATTCCTGTTTTTCAGGGGTGTAAACTGTTATGTTTTATTTATATAAAATATAACAGTTAAAAGCCCTGAGAAAACAGGAGTTTATATGTAGCTGGGATGTCCTGATTACACAGGGGCCATGTTTACACTACACGCTTAACCTGATTACTGAATCCACTTTCTGGCTTTGCACAATTTGTAGAAACCAGAAACTCACCAAGGGGATCAGATTTGCAAAACAGGTTAATGCGCTAAAAACTAATCAGTCTTCACATCTAATGCAAATATGCCTGGTATCTCTCTGGTTAGCCACGTTGCATGAACTGAGCCAGGGTTCCAGATCAAAATAACCCATTGCTTGCGGCTATTTTTTAAAAACCTGTTCCGTCCAGGAATAAACATTTGTGCATAAATGGAATCCTTCAGAACCCCAGTTTTGGAACGCTGCAAGTTCTTTGCTCCATAATGCTGTTGTTTGCTCTTTTTCTCCTTACTCGATCCTTTCAGGGCCGGTCCTATGATCACTATGGAATCTACCACACCAGTCCTACTTTAGGTAGCCTTACCAAGCCGGTGGTGCTGTGGACCCAACAGGATGTGTGCAAATGGCTGAAGAAGCATTGCCCGCACAATTATCTCATCTACGTGGAGGCCTTCTCACATCATGCCATCACAGGTAGGCATCTGTCAGGGCGCGTTGAAGGGTGGCAGAGCCATGGACGATCAGTAGTTCCCATCATCCTTGGCCAGGATGGCTCTGTAGTTCACTTTGTTTTGTTCCTGACTTTCCCATCTTTGTTTTTGTTCGTTTGTTTTCATTCATTCAATTTGGATGCTGCCCAGAATTGAATAACATTGACTTGCCCACAGCTCTGAGATGACCTGGTGGTATTAACCAGGCGTGAACTTGCTCAGCTGTTTCCAAAATCTGTGAAAGTCAACTAGGGGGCTAAATGGGAATGTATGTGTTGATTTTCATATGAAAACAGGATGGGGCAGCCCAGGGATTGAGCCACAAAATTGACATGAAAAGATTGGCCCATCTATTGCACCTGTTGCTACGTAGATCTTCCCAAGCAAGGTTACCGTATTAAAGCTGGCGTCATTTCTCAGAATGAACTCACCATAGTAAAGAATCTACTGTATGTAGCTCAGAGTTCAATTTTTGGGTCCTTGATGTTCTCTGAACTTGGTTGTTTTCTTGCAGGCGTTTCATTACCCAGCTAGGTAACACTAACTAGCTAGGAGCCAGTTTGGTCTAGTGGTTAAGGGAATGGGTTAGAAACCAGGAGACTGAGAGTTCTAGTCCCGCCTTAGGCCTGAAAGCCGGCTGGGTGACCTTGGGGCAGTCCCTCTCTCTCAGCCCTAGGAAGGAGCCAGTGGCAAACCAGGAGACAGAGAGTTCTAGTCCCACCTTAGGCATGAAAGCCGGCTGGGAGACCTTGGGCCAGTCCCTGTCTCTCAGCCCTAGGAAGGAGCCAATGGCAAACCAGGAGACTGAGAGTGCTAGTCCCGCCTTAGGCATGAAAGCCGGCTGGGTGACCTTGGGACAGTCTCTCTCTCTCAGCCCAACTCACCTCACAGGGTTGTTATTGTGGGGAAAATAGGAGAAGGAAGGAGTATTAGGTTATGTTTGCCGCCTTGAGTTATTTATATAAAAAAATAAAGGCGGGATAGAAAATAAAATAAATAAACAAACACCATCAGCATGAGGAAGAATGAGGGTTTGCTGACTGGGCAAGCCACTATTTATAAACAACCAGCCGATCCCACTCTCCCTCGCACTGATGATGGCACCTAGCTGGGTAATGAAACGTCTCCAAGAAAACAACCAAGTTCAGAGAACATTGAGAACCCAAAACTTGAACCCTGAGAGCGACAGGGTGGGCCCTTTCTGGACTCTTAGGCTGACTTAAAAGGGTAATCTGCTGAGGAATGTTTGGGGACAAGGAGCCGTGTGGCTGAATTAACACGTGGCAAGAACGCAGGCTTGTCCGATCCAGGCAGAATAACCCAGGAGCGCTCTGGGGAGATAAGATTTTTTCTTTAAACGAACTAATTACCACTGGTTATCATCTATCCCCATTTGTGAAACTGCCTGTGTCCAGAAGGGCAGGAAGAAATGGAGCAGGGGATGAGAAATCAATTGGAGGGTGTCTTTGGGTGTACTGTATGCCTTTGTTGTGTGTGTGTGTTTGTGTGGCTGGTTTTTTTACTTTTTTTCCTGTACTCACAAAGGCTGAGCATTTCACTGCTTTATTGCCCCGGGGGCAATAATAAAATACTAATGGAACAGCTCACTCAATTCCTTCTGCTGGAAATAAAGAAAGCCTCCTCAATTGGACCCAGAGGAAGCCGGGATGGGAGATATTATAAGGCTTCTCTGCCAAAGGCCTCCAGCTATGAAGAGAAAGGCATGATGGGAAACTCCGATGCCTTCCTTGGGGGATGCGCAGAATATTGCCTGCATCCGCCAAGGCAGTCCCACAAAAGGAGTCTGGGTGTAAGATAAAAGCTGGGGAAACTGGCAAATTCTGCCTTAGGAAATGGATTCCTGCTCTTGGATAGGGCTGTATTATTGAACTGGGTAGGCAATTATCACGGGCAAAGGGCTATCGAGGGCAAGCAGTTGGACCGCACCCAAGGAAACCCCACGTTTGCTTTCGGAAACATTTTGGGCGTTCTCGCAACGTGGATGCAGAGCATCGCAAAATGTCACAAGCTGCTTTTTCACCCCCTTGCCTGCTTGACACCCAGATTCAGCACAGCCCCTTGGGCAGCGCTCCTGATCTTTCTTTGGGGATGGGGCCCACCACCCCAACCCCTGGTTCCAGCAAATGCTGGGCAGAAAGTTGGCAAACCACACTGTTAGAGATCACCCTGTAGGCTGGATTTACCTTTGGTAGGAAACAGCTTGCCAATCCAAGGGAGGGGAATTTATTTCACCCCAAAAAAAGAAAAAAATGAAAGAAGATCCAGGGGAGGCTTGTAGAGCTGGCTGGACAAGGTTTGCGGAGTAGAAACAAGGTCTTTTATTGGCATGGAGAAGGGGAACCAGTGCAACGGTTTTTAACTGTGGGTGCCCACCTGCGGACTGGTTAAAAGAGGGCTTGATGAAAAGGGTTGGAACAGCCGCTCCAGCCCTCAGCGATCGCAGCTGGGCAGCTGTGATTGGGGATGATGTGCAATGTACAGGTAGTCCTCGCTTAACAACAATTGGGATTGGGATTTTGGTTGCTAAGCAAAGCGGTCATTAAGTGAATCCGACCCGATTTTACGACCTTTTTTCTGGCGGTTGTTAAGCAAATCACCACGTGGTGGTTAAGCGAATCACGCAGTTCTCCGTTGATTTTGCTTGCCAGAAACCGGCCGGGAAGGTCAAAAATAGCGATCAGGTGACCCCGGGACACTGCGACAGTCATAAATGCAAACCGGTTGCCAAGCACCCAAATCGTGATCATATGACTGCAGGGACGCCGCGATGGTCATAAGTGTGAGGACTGGTCTTAAGTCGGTTTTTCCAGCACCATTGTAAGTCCGAACCGTCACTAAACGAATGGTTGCTAAGCTAGGACTACCTGTAGTCAGGAGGGGCGCCAGCTTTTGGCCCCTGTGAAAGGACCCCCTTAGGGCCCCCCAGCTGTGAAATTCGATGAAAGATACCATTGGAAGGCATCGTGAATGCGAAGCAATTGGAGCTCCTGAGATGCAGATAGGGGCCTCCCCGCTAGAAGTGGGGGGCCATGGAAGCTGGGGGTCAGAGAGCAGGGCTGCCAGCTTTGACGTTCAATCCGATGACAGCCCTGGGGGGACAAGTCAACTGTGACTTCTACCCTGTTGGGAAGGAGCAAGTGCTTTCTCCAAGTGGGGTAAGAGGGTTGTGTGCACATAGCCATTTGTTTGCTTCCTCTTGGGCAGGTCGGGCGCTCTTGCGGCTGAATGCGGAGAAGCTGCAGCGCATGGGGATTACCCAGGAGTCTCAGCGACAGGAAGTGCTCCAACAGGTGCTGCAGCTTCAGGTGCGGGAGGAAGTCCGCAACTTACAGCTTCTCAGTCAAGGTAGGGCAACCAGGAGTAGATGTCTGTCTGTAGGCCCATCTCTAAAAGGATCGAGGCGAAAACCGGTGAATGGAATAGCTGCCTTACTGGGGCTGCCCGAGTTGAGGCTCTTGGGCTTTGAATAGCTGTGCGTCAGGCAGAAATTCAACAGATGGAGCTTTTTCCGGGTGAGAAAATGCAGCGCCCCTGTTTGCAGGACACAAATAATCCTGCCATGCCCTGCCCTGGTTAGTTACAACCACGTCTTTTCAGCTTTCCCAGCTGTTGCAAACTGTTCTTCCTCTCCCCCTTCCTGTCCTGTTTATTCCCCCTTCCAAGATTTTTTTTTAAAATCTGCAATGGCACGAATACCAACTCACACAAAACCAGCTCAGGTAAAGTCCTGGTGGCCACATCGCACCATCTGGTAAACCTGGTTAACTGTTAACCTTGGTTCTTTATTTGCAGCTTACACCCAACCTGTTTGGTTAGTTTATGCTTCATTGCATTGTGTAAACTCAGAAAATGGGTTCATGTAAATGTCAGATTTCGCGGCTCAGGATTCCTGCTGTTCTGCTTACCCCAGATGTGACCAAAATCAACGCAGTATGCACTGTGGCATCACAACGCCAGGCCAGCCTTTTGCCCCTGGGATGCAAATCTGTAGATTTTACAGCTGCGTCATGATGCATGTCCCATCACTTGCCCTCCCTCCCGCACCCCAGACCTCCATGGGCATCTGTATCCTTGGGCCTGTTGAATTTGTCCTTGTTTCACCTCTCAAAGAGGGGAGAAAAAAACGGGGGGTCTTCCTTTCTATAGCAAGTAACAGGAATTCCTGGAAGTCCTTGGCATCCATGACTTGATGGCAGTGGGGCTTCCTCTGAAGGCCATCTGCTGGGAGACTGGTGGGCTTCCTTAGGCAGTTGGTGGGCCAGTTAGAGCAGCATTTCTCTACCTTGGCCACTTTCAGATGTCTGGACTTCAACTCCCAGAATTCCCCAGCCAGCCTTGCTGGCTGGGGAATTCTGGGAGTTGAAGTCCACACATCTGAAAGTGGCCAAGGTTAAGAAACGCTGACTTAGAGAACAGACAGCTGGACTAGGTGGGCCAGAGGTCCGATCTAGCAGGGCACGGCTTATGTTCTTCTGTTCTTAATTCATGGAAGGTTTGTGTTGGGAATTGTGTAACCTGCAAGCAGAATCGCCCCCATGTGTAACTCACTAAAAGTGTCCCTAAAGAGGGGCAGGTAGAAGAAAAAATGGTATTCTCTTGGGATGATCTTCGCCAACCCGCCACCCTCCAAATATGTTGGACTAAATAAAGTCTTCTTGGAGCTGAGTTTGACTTCTGATGAGTTTATGGAGACATCCGTGGAGTTTTCTTGGCAGCCACGTGGAAGTGGCTTGCCACTGCCAGCTTCCAGGATGTGCTTTTGACTTCCCAATCTAGTCTGCTGACTGGGACTTCCTGGTGATCTCCCATCCAAGGACAAACCAGATCTAATCCTGCTTAGCTTTTTGAGAATAGTCAATTCCTTCATCCTCTCCCTCTGTGAATTACAAGAATAAAACTGAGGAAAACCAGCCCCCTTGGAAGGTTGGCAGCAACTCCCCTACACTTTTCTCTCATTAACCCTTCCCCCTCTCTCTTTCTCTGCTTCCTCCATTTCCTTTTCTCCCCCTTCGGTCCTTTTCATTTTCCTCCCCTTCACCATTTTCCCCTCCTGCCCCCCCCCCCCCAGCGTCTTTGCTTCCCCACCATTCTGCTTCCATGTGTCTCGTCCTCAGCGTCGCTCTCCTTCTTTGAAGCTCTTTTGCCACCCAGCTCGGAAAGCACGCTGGATTGGGGCTGGCATCACCAGGGGGAGAAACCCTGCGAGAGTAGACTTCGGTTCCCAGAATTCCTCAGGCCACACGTCCTTGCAGGGAACCCTGGGATCTGGAGCTGATACTCATCTGACCAATCCCCAGGTTGGTCAGGCTGGCCCAAGGGCCTGGGAGAGTTGTGCCACCTCCTTGGCCAAATATTGCCATTCCCGCAGGGATGGCAGGCCATGTGATGGGATGTGAGGGTGACCTTGGAAGACGGGGGAAGAGAAGCCGCCTAGGGAACGACCGGGTAAAAGGGAAAGGAGCCCGCAACAGAGTAACTGTCAGAACTCTGGCATGCTCCCAGAGTCCTGCCATACAGCAGAGAAAGCAACTGACAGAAAGATACAACTGACAGACAGAGATGACAGACCCGAAGCGAGGGCGGGAAAACGGCAGCCAATCAGGCCTCGGGGATAATGGGCGCTTCAGCACCAATTGGGACTTGCCTGAGCCAATCATAGGGGAGTCCGCGGTGGGGAGGGGGCGGGAGTCCTCTCAAAAGGGTTTAAATAGCCGAGCTCATTCCTGTCAGCGATCCTAATCTTTTTTAGTGTTCATTCTGCGTATGAAACAAACCGTTTACTACCAAGCCCGTGAGTCTTGCGTGGTCTTTGGGAGAACGGAGCTGACCAGCAGGCCGGACACCTCACAGTAACGGTCTAAAGAAGAAACTTAGGAAAGACCCGCCCTGACCACTGAGGCGGCAAATAGGGAGGGCGGGAGGTTTGTACTTTCAGGCTTGCAAGATTCTGTCAATGTAGCCTTACAGTTAAAGTAGAGTTAGCTCATCTGGTCGTGTTTCCTGTCTGGCTTACCTGGGAGGGCTGACATCAATCTTGCAAGTCTGAAAGTACAAATCTCTCACCCTCCCTATTTACGCTGGCCGTTACTCTGCGGCGGGCTCCTTTCTCTGTTATCCAATTGTTCCCTAGGCGGCATCTCTTCCCCCGTCTTCCAGGGTCACCCTCACATCCCATCACAGGCCAGAGGAACATCTTCCCACACCTGCTGACCCACAACTTTGCTCCCGGCGCACTGTGTTCAGCCCCCGTAAAGTTGCAATGAACGCCGTACCGCCATGCCACACCCCCTTGTGTGTCTTTTTGCACTCCCTGGTGTGTCGCTGACGCTTCTGTACTTCTTCCTTTTGTTCTTCTTTCTCCACCTTAACCCCCCTGCCCCCCACCCCCACCTCCCTGTCCAGCCTCTTTCGGAAGTATCTCCTAACCCCCTGACGTATCCCTGAGGCTTGCACCGTTGCACCATTGCTGAGCCGTTTGCTGCCGGATGCTGGGGAGATTAGAACAGGACTGACTCCAGACTGTCTCCCTTGAGGTGTAAGGTGTGCTCCCAATCTCCCCCTCCTCTCTTTTAACCCCTCGTTGTCCATGTAGAGACCAGCTCTGCTCTGGCTGAGAAATCACGGCCCGCCAAGGCTCCAGTCTCAGGACTTAGGAAGTTCAACTTGGGGACGTCCGATTGCAGTGTGAAATTCTCCCCTTGACCAAACGTTGGCCTGCCAGAAGAACCTTCCAGTGATGCCTTGCTGGAAGGACACCGAACATCGGCCAAACAACCGGGTTTGCAGATGCCCCAGGACTCACGTTGTATCTAAGATCTCTGAGCTGGGCAGCGAACTGCTTTCACGGACTGGCCAAGGAGCCAATCCAAACGGGTCGGGAGCCTGAGCAATGATGCGAGGAGCCCTGGGTTCAAATATGGCCTTTATTACGGACTAGTGCAATAAGGTGAGCAAGTTCCAGCACGCGGCTTCCTCTGCAGTGGGGGATAAATCTGGCCTGTGCTCCGAAGTTGTTGTAAAAATGGCCAGATAAGAAACTTGGGGAAGAGGCGTTTTGGACCACAACACAGACACCCGCTTATTATTGATGACGAGAGTGATGAGAATTGAATGTTAAATGTTGCTACCCTGTGAGAAACAAGTGCATTTGGGGGGTGGCCGGGTTGAGGGGGGTGGAAAGTCAACTGTTGGATGGGTCTTTGAACAGTGGATGCAAAATGCCCCGACATGATTTCTACGTGCATATAAATATTCATTCATTTCATGGAGGGAGGCTTATCAGTAACAAATGGGGGCAAAAGTCAGTATTCGAGGGGCATTCTCCTGGCCAAGTTAGTGGAATGATTTGAGAGGGGAGGCAGGGAGTCAGCAAGTCTAACAGAAGGTGGTTTGATGGTGGTGCTTTAGACTCTTCGGAGAGAACATGGGAAGAACGGGGGTTCAAGGCTGGGAGGCTTGCTTAGCATTTGAAACTCTACAGCAGAGCTTTCCAAACTTTTCATGTTGGTGACACACTCTTACAGCAGGGCATCATTTCGCGACACACTCTTACAGCAGGGCATCATTTCGCGACACACTCTTACAGCAGGGCACAAGGCAGGCACTAGGACCTCCACGGAATCACAGCAGGTTTGGAGGCAGCAGGGCACAAGGCAGGCACTAGGACCTCCGCGGAATCACAGCAGGTTTGGAGGCAGCAAGGCACAAGGCAGGCACTAGGACCTGCGTGGAATCCTGGCAGGGCTCGGAGGCAGCAGCAGCCGCGACACACCCAGACACTGCAGCCGACACAGTAATGTGTCGCGACACACAGTTTGGAAAGCTCTGCTCTACAGGGTCAATCTCTGAAGTCTTTCAATAGAAGGATTAAATTGCAGGGCAGGGGAAAGATCTCTGGCCCAGATGATGAAGGGCTACAGACCAGGGGAGAAAGAACGGTTGCATTCACAAAACACAATCCAAATCAGTCGAAACGCTGGAGGCTGAATTTCCACTGCATGCTAAGATCGGTTAGGGTGACCTGGGTTGGGTTATTTGGTGAATGTAGTGCAAATCCAGCCCATCTGAGTAGATGATAGTTCAGTGTATTAGGAGAACCATACAGCTAGTCCTCGCTTAACGACCATTTGGTTAGTGACAGTTCAGACTTACAGTGGTGCTGGAAAAACTGACTTGCGACCGGTCCTCGCACTTACGACTGTCGCAGCGTCCCCATGGTCACACAATCACGATTTGGGTGCTTGGCAACTGGTTTGCACTTACAATCATCGCAGCATCCTGGCAAAATCAATGGGGAACTGCGTGATTCGCTTAACGACCACGTGGTTCGCTTTATGACCGTGGTGATCCGCTAACGACTGCCTCAAAAAAGGTCATAAAATCAGGTCGGATTTGCTTAATGACCACTTTGCTTAGCAACCGAAATTCTGGTCCCAATTGTAGTTGTTAAGCGAGGACTACCTGTAATATATTGGGGGATCCAGATCGGAACATTTGTGGGAGTTAACAAATGGAGTATTCCCTTTTTCAGTAATTCAGAGGAATCTCTCTTTCCTTTTCCTTTCCAGCCCTGACTCCTGGTGCTACATAAAAAGTTGGAAAAAAAATACAAAAATGCACCCACCAAGTGCCAACCCTAAATACATGTGCAACAACCACAACACTCCATGGGAATATTTCATCATTTTGGCTTACATCAGAGATTTTGTGTTAACTGCTTTATTTTTAAAGCAGCCATTGGAAACATGTGGCCCATAGCCAGATGTGGCTTGTGAGCAGGGGTGGGGTGGGGTGAAAAAAATCAAGACAGCTACTGCAACCATACGGACTGAAGCCCCATGTGCATGCAGTGCATGTAAAAAAGGGGCAGAGCTTCAGCCACACAATTACAGCTGCCATCTTGACTTTTTTGACACACGTACCCTTTAGGACACCCCTGCAATGCATATCCACCTCGCCCATGAAGGCCTCGAGTGAGGTCCTGCCTCCTTCCAGCAGCTTCTCATGGTTGATTCCTTTGAAGCTTCTCCATTGGGGGTGTGCACGGAATGGAAAGTTGGTTGGTTTCTTAAATTTATAACACCCTTTTCCTCCAAGAGCTGAAGGTGGTTTACTTGAAGGTGGTTTACTTCTTGGTGGTTGCCTAAATTGAAAAGAAGATTCTCACGGGTTTTCTTTAGCAAGATTTATTGAGATGCCAGCGATGGGGTTACAGGAATTCCAGCAACTGAGCTGTTTCCCCACGAGAACCAATATATCCCTCTGTATTGGAGCCTTTCTGATTTTTTCTCTAACAGCCCTGTGATCTGGCGAGGAGGCAGATCTTTTACTGCAGAACAGTCTCCTGAACCTGCTTCGGTCTGGGAGCCAATTCTGACACTTAAGTCCTCGGGAACCAGGTTTCAGGCGGTATCCAGAACCAAACCATTCCACACCCAGATCAAACACACATGTTTTGGCTTGGACCTGAACCGCCTGTAGCCACTCGCTCACATGTGAACCATCCTGTGCAACTCTACTTTCAGTGCGTGAGGAAAGGGACTGGCTTCTTCTGCCTACATGAAGCAATTGCTTGCTCGTGAGTGAGGAGGGAAAGGATTTCAGGAAAGGTCGGCTCCCCACCCCATAATATACAGCAGTGTTTTTCATACTTGTCAACTTTAGGATGTGTGGACTTCAACTCCCAGAATTCCCCAGCCAGCATGGGTGGACTTCACCTCCCAGAATTCCCCCTCCAGCATGGGTGGGCTTCAACTCCCAGAATTCCCCCTCCAGCATGGGTGGGCTTCAACTCCCAGAATTCCCCTGCCAGCATGGGTGGATTCAACTCCCAGAATTCCGCAGCCAGCACGCTGTTGACAAGCTTGAAAAACACTAGTCTAGTTGATGTTTCTCAGCATCAACTAGCAGCAGCTCTCAAGGTTTTTTCCAACTGGGCTGAACTTTTCATCTAAGCAGACTGTCCTTGGCTACCAGGAGTGGCCAGAAACATCCTCCAGTTTGCCAAAGGCGTCCCTTAAGTGGCTGGCTGTTCCTTCTCGGCTCAGCTGTCCGGCTGTTCTTAACCACGAGGCTATGAAACCACCGTGCTTTGATTAGCTCTCCAGCCATCTGCAGGAATTCACCCCTAGGAGGGGAGGGGAGGGGGCGACCAGGGCCTCATCAAGGGCCCAAAGCAATTTTCTTAAGTAATCTCTCCTGCTGTTCTAAAGCTCTTAACACAGTTGGGTAGCAAGTGGAAAGGCAGCCCCCCCCCCTCCCCCGTGGTTTAGTTTGCCAGCCTTGCCACTCAGAGCTGCTTCTGCCAAATTTAGTTTTCAGGGGTGGGAGATCATCTTTGAAACCATAGATTCTGTGATACATCAAGATAAACCTCCACCATGCTCTGTCAGGTACGTAGGTTGGAATGAGTTCAGATTGCTCTGGAAGACCTGGGTAGGTTCGAACTCAGATTCTCTGGATTCTGACAAGACCGCCCAACCCCTTTTTAACCTCGTCCAGCGTGTTGTGCAAAATCAGTTGTGTGGCCTAATTACCCA